>JAXIVJ010010627.1:17500-46506 GCA_036785665.1 Chirona hameri | reverse complement strand
GCCCATTCATTCCGTGGTATTCGGAGGAAGCTTTGGTCGGATCCAGAGTTTGTAGCGATAAACATGGGGTCTTCCCTCACCCTCAGAATCCGCTTGGCTATAGCGAGGTTGAAACCGACTTCTTGCCATAGGGAGGTTGAAACAGACTTCTTGCCATAGGGAGGTTGAAACCGACTTCTTGCCATAGCGAGACTGAAACAGACTTCTTGGCCATAGGGAGGTTGAAACCGACTTCTTGCCATAGGGAGGTTGAAACCGACTTCTTGCCACAGCGAGGTTGAACCAGACTTCTTGCCATAAGGAGGTTGAAACAGACTTCTTGCCATTGGAGGTTGAAACAGACTTCTTGCCATAGGGAGGTTGAAACAGACTTCTTGCCATAGGGAGGTTGAAACCGACTTCTTGCATTAGGGAGGTTGAAACCGACTTCTTGCCATAACGAGGTTGAAACAGACTTCTTGCCATAGGGAGGTTGAAACAGACTTCTTGCCATAGGGAGGTTGAAACAGACTTCTTGCCATAGCGAGACTGAAACAGACTTCTTGGCCATAGGGAGGTTGAAACCGACTTCTTGCCATAGGGAGGTTGAAACCGACTTCTTGCCACAGCGAGGTTGAAACAGACTTCTTGCCATAAGGAGGTTGAAACAGACTTCTTGCCATAGGGAGGTTGAAACAGACTTCTTGCCATAGGGAGGTTGAAACAGACTTCTTGCCATAGGGAGGTTGAAACCGACTTCTTGCATTAGGGAGGTTGAAACCGACTTCTTGCCATAACGAGGTTGAAACAGACTTCTTGCCATAGGGAGGTTGAAACCGACTTCTTGCCATAGCGAGGTTGAAACAGACTTCTTGCCATAGGGAGGTTGAAACCGACTTCTTGCTATAGGGAGGTTGAAACCGACTTCTTGCTATAGGGAGGTTGAAACCGACTTCTTGCATTAGGGAGGTTGAAACCGACTTCTTGCCAAAGGGAGGTTGAAAACGACTTCTTGCCATAGGGAGGTTGAAACCGACTTCTTGCCATAGGGAGGTTGAAACCGACTTCTTGCTATAGGGAGGTTGAAACAGACGTCTTGCCATAGGGAGGTTGAAACCGACTTCTTGCATTAGGGAGGTTGAAACCGACTTCTTGCCATAGCGAGGTTGAAACAGACTTCTTGCCATAGGGAGGTTGAAACCGACTTCTTGCCATAGCGAGGTTGAAACAGACTTCTTGCCATAGGGAGGTTGAAACCGACTTCTTGCTATAGGGAGGTTGAAACCGACTTCTTGCCATAGGGAGGTTGAAACAGACTTCTTGCCATAGGGAGGTTGAAACCGACTTCTTGCCATAGCGAGGTTGAAACAGACTTCTTGCATTAGCGAGGTTGAAAAAGACTTCTTGCTATAGGGAGGTTGAAACCGACTTCTTGCTATAGGGCGGTTGAAACCGACTTCTTGCATATGGGAGGTTGACACCGACTTCTTGCTATAGGGAGGTTGAAACCGACTTCTTGCCATAGCGAGGTTGAAACAGACTTCTTGCCATCGGGAGGTTGAAACCGACTTCTTGCTATAGGGAGGTTGAAACCGACTTCTTGCCATAGCGAGGTTGAAACAGACTTCTTGCTATAGGGAGGTTGAAACAGACTTCTTGCCATAGCGAGGTTGAAACCGACTTCTTGCCATAAGGAGGTTGAAACCGACTTCTTGCTATAGGGAGGTTGAAACAGACTTCTTGCCATAGGGAGGTTGAAACAGACTTTTTGGCCATAGGGAGGTTGAAACAGACTTCTTGCTATAGGGAGGTTGAAACCGACTTCTTGCTATAGGGAGGTTGAAACCGACTTCTTGCTATAGGGAGGTTGAAACCGACTTCTTGCTATAGGGAGGTTGAAACCGACTTCTAGCTATAGGGAGGTTGAAACCGACTTCTTGCTATAGGGAGGTTGAAACCGACTTCTTGCTATAGGGAGGTTGAAACCGACTTCTTGCTATAGGGAGGTTGAAACAGACTTCTTGCCATAGGGAGATTGAAACAGACTTATTGGCCATAGGGATGTTGAAACAGACTTCTTGCTATAGGGAGGTTGAAACAGACTTCTTGCCATAGCGAGGTTGAAACAGACTTCTTGCCATAGGGAGGTTGAAACCGACTTCTTGCTATAGGGAGGTTGAAACCGACTTCTTGCCATAGCGAGGTTGAAACAGACTTCTTGCATTAGCGAGGTTGAAACAGACTTCTTGCTATAGGGAGGTTGAAACAGGCTTCTTGCCATAGGGAGGTTGAAACAGACTTCTTGGCCATAGGGAGGTTGAAACAGACTTCTTGCTAATAGGGAGGTTGAAACCGACTTCTTGCTATAGGGAGGTTGAAACCGACTTCTTGCTATAGGAGGTTGAAACCGACTTCTTGCTATAGGGAGGTTGAAACGGACTTCTTGCTATAGGGAGGTTGAAACCGACTTCTTGCTATAGGGAGGTTGAAACCGACTTCTTGCTATAGGGAGGTTGAAACCGACTTCTTGCTATAGGGAGGTTGAAACAGACTTCTTGCCATAGGGAGGTTGAAACAGACTTCTTGGTCATAGGGAGGTTGAAACAGATTTCTTGCTATAGGGAGGTTGAAACCGACTTCTTGCTATAGGGAGGTTGAAACCGACTTCTTGCTATAGGGAGGTTGAAACCGACTTCTTGCTATAGGGAGGTTGAAACCGACTTCTTGCTATAGGGAGGTCGAAACCGACTTCTTGCTATAGGGAGGTTGAAACCGACTTCTTGCTATAGGGAGGTTGAAACCGACTTCTTGCCATAGGGAGGTTGCCACCGACGTCTTGCCATAGGGAGGTTGAAACCGACTTCTTGCCATAGCGAGGTTGAAACCGACTTCTTGCCATACCGAGGTTGAAACCGACTTCTTGTTATAGGGAGGTTGAAACCGACTTCTTGCTATAGGGAGGTTGAAACCGACTTCTTGCTATAGGGAGGTTGAAACCGACTTCTTGCTATAAGGAGGTTGAAACCGACTTCTTGCTATAGGGAGGTTGAAACCGACTTCTTGCTATAGGAGGTTGAAACCGACTTCTTGCTATAGGGAGGTTGAAACCGACTTCTTGCTATAGGGAGGTTGAAACCGACTTCTTGCTATAGGCGAGGTTGAAACAGACTTCTTGCCATAGGGAGATTGAAACAGACTTATTGGCCATAGGGAGGTTGAAACAGACTTCTTGCTATAGGGAGGTTGAAACAGACTTCTTGCCATAGCGAGGTTGAAACAGACTTCTTGCCATAGGGAGGTTGAAACCGACTTCTTGCTATAGGGAAGTTGAAACCGACTTCTTGCCATAGCGAGGTTGAAACAGACTTCTTGTATTAGCGAGGTTGAAACAGACTTCTTGCTATAGGGAGGTTGAAACAGACTTCTTGCTATAGGGAGGTTGAAACCGACTTCTTGCTATAGGGAGGTTGAAACCGACTTCTTGCTATAGGGAGGTTGAAACGGACTTCTTGCTATAGGGAGGTTGAAACCGACTTCTTGCTATAGGGAGGTTGAAACCGACTTCTTGCTATAGGGAGGTTGAAACCGACTTCTTGCTATAGGGAGGTTGAAACAGACTTCTTGCCATAGGGAGGTTGAAACAGACTTCTTGGTCATAGGGAGGTTGAAACAGATTTCTTGCTATAGGGAGGTTGAAACCGACTTCTTGCTATAGGGAGGTTGAAACCGACTTCTTGCTATAGGGAGGTTGAAACCGACTTCTTGCTATAGGGAGGTTGAAACCGACTTCTTGCTATAGGGAGGTCGAAACCGACTTCTTGCTATAGGGAGGTTGAAACCGACTTCTTGCTATAGGGAGGTTGAAACCGACTTCTTGCCATAGGGAGGTTGACACCGACGTCTTGCCATAGGGAGGTTGAAACCGACTTCTTGCCATAGCGAGGTTGAAACCGACTTCTTGCCATACCGAGGTTGAAACCGACTTCTTGTTATAGGGAGGTTGAAACCGACTTCTTGCTATAGGGAGGTTGAAACCGACTTCTTGCTATAGGGAGGTTGAAACCGACTTCTTGCTATAAGGAGGTTGAAACCGACTTCTTGCTATAGGGAGGTTGAAACCGACTTCTTGCTATAGGGAGGTTGAAACCGACTTCTTGCTATAGGGAGGTTGAAACCGACTTCTTGCTATAGGGAGGTTGAAACCGACTTCTTGCTATAGGGAGGTTGAAACAGACTTCTTGCCATAGGGAGATTGAAACAGACTTATTGGCCATAGGGAGGTTGAAACAGACTTCTTGCTATAGGGAGGTTGAAACAGACTTCTTGCCATAGCGAGGTTGAAACAGACTTCTTGCCATAGGGAGGTTGAAACCGACTTCTTGCTATAGGGAAGTTGAAACCGACTTCTTGCCATAGCGAGGTTGAAACAGACTTCTTGTATTAGCGAGGTTGAAACAGACTTCTTGCTATAGGGAGGTTGAAACAGACTTCTTGCCATAGGGAGGTTGAAACCGACTTCTTGGCCACAGGGAGGTTGAAACAGACTTCTTGCTATAGGGAAGTTGAAACCGACTTCTTGCTATAGGGAGGTTGAAACCGACTTCTTGCTATAGGGAGGTTGAAACCGACTTCTTGCTATAGGGAGGTTGAAACGGACTTCTTGCTATAGGGAGGTTGAAACCGACTTCTTGCTATAGGGAGGTTGAAACCGACTTCTTGCTATAGGGAGGTTAAAACCGACTTCTTGCTATAGGGAGGTTGAAACAGACTTCTTGCCATAGGGAGGTTGAAACAGACTTCTTGGTCATAGGGAGGTTGAAACAGATTTCTTGCTATAGGGAGGTTGAAACCGACTTCTTGCTATAGGGAGGTTGAAACCGACTTCTTGCTATAGGGAGGTTGAAACCGACTTCTTGCTATAGGGAGGTTGAAACCGACTTCTTGCTATAGGGAGGTCGAAACCGACTTCTTGCTATAGGGAGGTTGAAACCGACTTCTTGCTATAGGGAGGTTGAAACCGACTTCTTGCCATAGGGAGGTTGAAACCGACTTCTTGCCATAGGGGAGGTTGAAACCGACTTCTTGCCATAGCGAGGTTGAAACCGACTTCTTGCAATACCGAGGTTGAAACCGACTTCTTGTTATAGGGAGGTTGAAACCGACTTCTTGCTATAGGGAGGTTGAAACCGACTTCTTGCCATAGGGAGGTTGAAACCGACTTCTTGCCATAGGGAGGTTGAAACCGACTTCTTGCCATAGCGAGGTTGAAACCGACTTCTTGCCATAGCGAGGTTGAAACCGACTTCTTTTTATAGGGAGGTTGAAACCGACTTCTTGCTATAGGGAGGTTGAAAACCGACTTCTTGCTATAGGGAGGTTGAAACCGACTTCTTGCTATAGGGAGGTTGAAACCTACTTCTTGCTATAGGGAGGTTGAAACCGACTTCTTGCTATAGGGAGGTTGAAACCGACTTCTTGCTATAGGGAGGTTGAAACCGACTTCTTGCTATAGGGAGGTTGAAACAGACTTCTTGCCATAGCGAGGTTGAAACAGACTTCTTGCCATAGGGAGGTTGAAACCGACTTCTTGCTATAGGGAGGTTGAAACCGACTTCTTGCCATAGCGAGGTTGAAACAGACTTCTTGCATTAGCGAGGTTGAAACAGACTTCTTGCTATAGGGAGGTTGAACCAGACTTCTTGCCATAGGGAGGTTGAAACAGACTTCTTGGCCATAGGGAGGTTGAAACAGACTTCTTGCTATAGGGAGGTTGAAACCGACTTCTTGCTATAGGAGGTCGAAACCGACTTCTTGCTATAGGGAGGTTGAAACCGACTTCTTGCTATAGGGAGGTTGAAACGGACTTCTTGCTATAGGGAGGTTGAAACCGACTTCTTGCTATAGGGAGGTTGAAACCGACTTCTTGCTATAGGGAGGTTGAAACCGACTTCTTGCTAGAGGGAGGTTGAAACAGACTTCTTGCCATAGGGAGGTTGAAACAGACTTCTTGGTCATAGGGAGGTTGAAACAGATTTCTTGCTATAGGGAGGTTGAAACCGACTTCTTGCTATAGGGAGGTTGAAACCGACTTCTTGCTATAGGGAGGTTGAAACCGACTTCTTGCTATAGGGAGGTTGAAACCGACTGCTTGCTATAGGGAGGTCGAAACCGACTTCTTGCTATAGGGAGGTTGAAACCGACTTCTTGCTATAGGGAGGTTGAAACCGACTTCTTGCCATAGGGAGGTTGACACCGACGTCTTGCCATAGGGAGGTTGAAACCGACTTCTTGCCATAGCGAGGTTGAAACCGACTTCTTGCCATACCGAGGTTGAAACCGACTTCTTGTTATAGGGAGGTTGAAACCGACTTCTTGCTATAGGGAGGTTGAAACCGACTTCTTGCTATAGGGAGGTTGAAACCGACTTCTTGCTATAGGGAGGTTGAAACCGACTTCTTGCTATAGGGAGGTTGAAACCGACTTCTTGCTATAGGGAGGTTGAAACCGACTTCTTGCTATAGGGAGGTTGAAACCGACTTCTTGCTATAGGGAGGTTGAAACCGACTTCTTGCTATAGGGAGGTTGAAACAGACTTCTTGCCATAGGGAGATTGAAACAGACTTATTGGCCATAGGGAGGTTGAAACAGACTTCTTGCTATAGGGAGGTTGAAACAGACTTCTTGCCATAGCGAGGTTGAAACAGACTTCTTGCCATAGGGAGGTTGAAACCGACTTCTTGCTATAGGGAAGTTGAAACCGACTTCTTGCCATAGCGAGGTTGAAACAGACTTCTTGTATTAGCGAGGTTGAAACAGACTTCTTGCTATAGGGAGGTTGAAACAGACTTCTTGCCATAGGGAGGTTGAAACCGACTTCTTGGCCACATGGAGGTTGAAACAGACTTCTTGCTATAGGGAAGTTGAAACCGACTTCTTGCTATAGGGAGGTTGAAACCGACTTCTTGCTATAGGGAGGTTGAAACCGACTTCTTGCTATAGGGAGGTTGAAACGGACTTCTTGCTATAGGGAGGTTGAAACCGACTTCTTGCTATAGGGAGGTTGAAACCGACTTCTTGCTATAGGGAGGTTAAAACCGACTTCTTGCTATAGGGAGGTTGAAACAGACTTCTTGCCATAGGGAGGTTGAAACAGACTTCTTGGTCATAGGGAGGTTGAAACAGATTTCTTGCTATAGGGAGGTTGAAACCGACTTCTTGCTATAGGGAGGTTAAAACCGACTTCTTGCTATAGGGAGGTTGAAACCGACTTCTTGCTATAGGGAGGTTGAAACCGACTTCTTGCTATAGGGAGGTCGAAACCGACTTCTTGCTATAGGGAGGTTGAAACCGACTTCTTGCTATAGGGAGGTTGAAACCGACTTCTTGCCATAGGGAGGTTGAAACCGACTTCTTGCCATAGGGAGGTTGAAAACCGACTTCTTGCCATAGCGAGGTTGAAACCGACTTCTTGCCATACCGAGGTTGAAACCGACTTCTTGTTATAGGGAGGTTGAAACCGACTTCTTGCTATAGGGAGGTTGAAACCGACTTCTTGCCATAGGGAGGTTGAAACCGACTTCTTGCCATAGGGAGGTTGAAACCGACTTCTTGCCATAGCGAGGTTGAAACCGACTTCTTGCCATAGCGAGGTTGAAACCGACTTCTTTTTATAGGGAGGTTGAAACCGACTTCTTGCTATAGGGAGGTTGAAACCGACTTCTTGCTATAGGGAGGTTGAAACCGACTTCTTGCTATAGGGAGGTTGAAACCTACTTCTTGCTATAGGGAGGTTGAAACCGACTTCTTGCTATAGGGAGGTTGAAACCGACTTCTTGCTATAGGGAGGTTGAAACCGACTTCTTGCTATAGGGAGGTTGAAACCGACTTCTTGCTATAGGGAGGCTGAAACCGACTTCTTGCTATAGGAAGGTTGAAACCGACTTCTTGCTATAGGGAGGTTGAAACCGACTTCTTGCTATAGGGAGGTTGAAACCGACTTCTTGCTATAGGGAGGTTGAAACCGACTTCTTGCTATAGGGAGGTTGAAACCGACTTCTTGCTATAGGGAGGTTGAAACCGACTTCTTGCCATAGGGAGGTTGAAACCGACTTCTTGCTATAGGGAGGTTGAAACCGACTTCTTGCTATAGGGAGGTTGAAACCGACTTCTTGCTATAGGGAGGTTGAAACAGACTTCTTGCCATAGCGAGGTTGAAACAGACTTCTTGCTATAGGGAGGTTGAAACCGACTTCTTGCCATAGGGAGGTTGAAACCGACTTCTTGCTATAGGGAGGTTGAAACAGACTTCTTGCTATAGGGAGGTTGAAACCGACTTCTTGCTATAGGGAGGTTGAAACCGACTTCTTGCTATAGGGAGGTTGAAACCGACTTCTTGCTATAGGGAGGTTGAAACGGACTTCTTGCTATAGGGAGGTTGAAACCGACTTCTTGCTATAGGGAGGTTGAAACCGACTTCTTGCTATAGGGAGGTTGAAACCGACTTCTTGCTATAGGGAGGTTGAAACAGACTTCTTGCCATAGGGAGGTTGAAACAGACTTCTTGGTCATAGGGAGGTTGAAACAGATTTCTTGCTATAGGGAGGTTGAAACCGACTTCTTGCTATAGGGAGGTTGAAACCGACTTCTTGCTATAGGGAGGTTGAAACCGACTTCTTGCTATAGGGAGGTTGAAACCGACTTCTTGCTATAGGGAGGTCGAAACCGACTTCTTGCTATAGGGAGGTTGAAACCGACTTCTTGCTATAGGGAGGTTGAAACCGACTTCTTGCCATAGGGAGGTTGACACCGACGTCTTGCCATAGGGAGGTTGAAACCGACTTCTTGCCATAGCGAGGTTGAAACCGACTTCTTGCCATACCGAGGTTGAAACCGACTTCTTTTTATAGGGAGGTTGAAACCGACTTCTTGCTATAAGGAGGTTGAAACCGACTTCTTGCTATAGGGAGGTTGAAACCGACTTCTTGCTATAGGGAGGTTGAAACCGACTTCTTGCTATAGGGAGGTTGAAACCGACTTCTTGCTATAGGGAGGTTGAAACCGACTTCTTGCTATAGGGAGGTTGAAACCGACTTCTTGCTATAGGGAGGTTGAAACAGACTTCTTGCCATAGGGAGATTGAAACAGACTTATTGGCCATAGGGAGGTTGAAACAGACTTCTTGCTATAGGGAGGTTGAAACAGACTTCTTGCCATAGCGAGGTTGAAACAGACTTCTTGCCATAGGGAGGTTGAAACCGACTTCTTGCTATAGGGAGGTTGAAACCGACTTCTTGCCATAGCGAGGTTGAAACAGACTTCTTGTATTAGCGAGGTTGAAACAGACTTCTTGCTATAGGGAGGTTGAAACAGACTTCTTGCCATAGGGAGGTTGAAACCGACTTCTTGGCCATAGGGAGGTTGAAACAGACTTCTTGCTATAGGGAGGTTGAAACCGACTTCTTGCTATAGGGAGGTTGAAACCGACTTCTTGCTATAGGGAGGTTGAAACCGACTTCTTGCTATAGGGAGGTTGAAACGGACTTCTTGCTATAGGGAGGTTGAAACCGACTTCTTGCTATAGGGAGGTTGAAACCGACTTCTTGCTATAGGGAGGTTGAAACCGACTTCTTGCTATAGGGAGGTTGAAACAGACTTCTTGCCATAGGGAGGTTGAAACAGACTTCTTGGTCATAGGGAGGTTGAAACAGATTTCTTGCTATAGGGAGGTTGAAACCGACTTCTTGCTATAGGGAGGTTGAAACCGACTTCTTGCTATAGGGAGGTTGAAACCGACTTCTTGCTATAGGGAGGTTGAAACCGACTTCTTGCTATAGGGAGGTCGAAACCGACTTCTTGCTATAGGGAGGTTGAAACTGACTTCTTGCTATAGGGAGGTTGAAACCGACTTCTTGCCATAGGGAGGTTGAAACCGACTTCTTGCCATAGGGAGGTTGAAACCGACTTCTTGCCATAGCGAGGTTGAAACCGACTTCTTGCCATACCGAGGTTGAAACCGACTTCTTGTTATAGGGAGGTTGAAACCGACTTCTTGCTATAGGGAGGTTGAAACCGACTTCTTGCCATAGGGAGGTTGAAACCGACTTCTTGCCATAGGGAGGTTGAAACCGACTTCTTGCCATAGCGAGGTTGAAACCGACTTCTTGCCATAGCGAGGTTGAAACCGACTTCTTTTTATAGGGAGGTTGAAACCGACTTCTTGCTATAGGGAGGTTGAAACCGACTTCTTGCTATATGGAGGTTGAAACCGACTTCTTGCTATAGGGAGGTTGAAACCTACTTCTTGCTATAGGGAGGTTGAAACCGACTTCTTGCTATAGGGAGGTTGAAACCGACTTCTTGCTATAGGGAGGTTGAAACCGACTTCTTGCTATAGGGAGGTTGAAACCGACTTCTTGCTATAGGGAGGTTGAAACCGACTTCTTGCTATAGGGAGGTTGAAACCGACTTCTTGCTATAGGGAGGTTGAAACCGACTTCTTGCTATAGGGAGGTTGAAACCGACTTCTTGCTATAGGGAGGTTGAAACCGACTTCTTGCTATAGGGAGGTTGAAACCGACTTCTTGCTATAGGGAGGTTGAAACCGACTTCTTGCTATAGGGAGGTTGAAACCGACTTCTTGCTATAGGGAGGTTGAAACCGACTTCTTGCTATAGGGAGGTTGAAACCGACTTCTTGCTATAGGGAGGTTGAAACCGACTTCTTGCTATAGGGAGGTTGAAACCGACTTCTTGCCATAGGGAGGTTGAAACCGACTTCTTGCTATAGGGAGGTTGAAACCGACTTCTTGCTATAGGGAGGTTGAAACCGACTTCTTGCTATAGGGAGGTTGAAACAGACTTCTTGCCATAGCGAGGTTGAAACCGACTTCTTGTTATAGGGAGGTTGAAACCGACTTCTTGCTATATGGAGGTTGAAACCGACTTCTTGCTATAGGGAGGTTGAAACCGACTTCTTGCTATAGGGAGGTTGAAACCGACTTCTTGCTATAGGGAGGTTGAAACCGACTTCTTGCTATAGGGAGGTTGAAACCGACTTCTTGCTATAGGGAGGTTGAAACCGACTTCTTGCTCTAGGGAGGTTGAAACCGACTTCTTGCTATAGGGAGGTTGAAACCGACTTCTTGCTATAGGGAGGTTGAAACCGACTTCTTGCTATAGGGAGGTTGAAACCGACTTCTTGCTATAGGGAGGTTGAAACCGACTTCTTGCTATAGGGAGGTTGAAACCGACTTCTTGCTATAGGGAGGTTGAAATAGACTTCTTGCCATAGCGAGGTTGAAACAGACTTCTTGCTATAGGGAGGTTGAAATAGACTTCTTGCCATAGCGAGGTTGAAACAGACTTCTTGCTATAGGGAGGTTGAAATAGACTTCTTGCCATAGCGAGGTTGAAACAGACTTCTTGCTATAGGGAGGTTGAAACCGACTTCTTGCTATAGGGAGGTTGAAACCGACTTCTTGCTATAGGGAGGTTGAAACCGACTTCTTGCTATAGGGAGGTTGAAACCGACTTCTTGCTATAGGGAGGTTGAAACCGACTTCTTGCTATAGGGAGGTTGAAACCGACTTCTTGCTATAGGGAGGTTGAAACCGACTTCTTGCTATAGGGAGGTTGAAACCGACTTCTTGCTATAGGGAGGTTGAAACCGACTTCTTGCTATAGGGAGGTTGAAACCGACTTCTTGCTATAGGAAGGTTGAAACCGACTTCTTGCTATAGGGAGGTTGAAACCGACTTCTTGCCATAGGGAGGTTGAAACCGACTTCTTGCTATAGGGAGGTTGAAACCGACTTCTTGCTATAGGGAGGTTGAAACCGACTTCTTGCTATAGGGAGGTTGAAATAGACTTCTTGCCATAGCGAGGTTGAAACAGACTTCTTGCTATAGGGAGGTTGAAATAGACTTCTTGCCATAGCGAGGTTGAAACAGACTTCTTGCTATAGGGAGGTTGAAATAGACTTCTTGCCATAGCGAGGTTGAAACAGACTTCTTGCTATAGACACCTCACATACTTCATGGAGTGTCTGCCATCTGCTTCTGTGCGTTTGGAGCATCCCATCTGCTTCTGTGCGTTTGGAGCATCCCATCTGCTTCTGTGCGTTTGGAGCATCCCATCTGCTTCTGTGCGTTTGGAGCATCCCATCTGCTTCTGTGCGTTTGGAGCATCCCATCTGCTTCTGTGCGTTTGGAGCATCCCATCAGCTTCTGTGCGTTTGGAGCATGCCATCAGCTTCTGTGCGTTTGGAGCATCCCATCAGCTTCTGTGCGTTTGGAGCATCCCATCTGCTTCTGTGCGTTTGGAGCATCCCATCTGCTTCTGTGCGTTTGGAGCATCCCATCAGCTTCTGTGCGTTTGGAGCATCCCATCTGCTTCTGTGCGTTTGGAGCATCCCATCTGCTTCTGTGCGTTTGGAGCATCCCATCTGCTTCTGTGCGTTTGGAGCATCCCATCAGCTTCTGTGCGTTTGGAGCATCCCATCTGCTTATGTGCGTTTGGAGCATCCCATCAGCTTCTGTGCGTTTGGAGCATCCCATCAGCTTCTGTGCGTTTGGAGCATCTCATCTGCTTCTGTGCGTTTGGAGCATCCCATCTGCTTCTGTGCGTTTGGAGCATCCCATCTGCTTCTGTGCGTTTGGAGCATCCCATCTGCTTCTGTGCGTTTGGAGCATCCTATCAGCTTCTGTGCGTTTGGAGCATCCCATCTGCTTCTGTGCGTTTGGAGCATCCCATCAGCTTCTGTGCGTTTGGAGCATCCCATCAGCTTCTGTGCGTTTGGAGCATCCCATCTGCTTCTGTGCGTTTGGAGCATCCCATCTGCTTCTGTGCGTTTGGAGCATCCCATCTGCTTCTGTGCGTTTGGAGCATCCCATCTGCTTCTGTGCGTTTGGAGCATCCCATCTGCTTCTGTGCGTTTGGAGCATCCCATCAGCTTCTGTGCGTTTGGAGCATCCCATCTGCTTCTGTGCGTTTGGAGCATCCCATCAGCTTCTGTGCGTTTGGAGCATCCCATCAGCTTCTGTGCGTTTGGAGCATCCCATCAGCTTCTGTGCGTTTGGAGCATCCCATCAGCTTATGTGCGTTTGGAGCATCCCATCTGCTTCTGTGCGTTTGGAGCATCCCATCTGCTTCTGTGCGTTTGGAGCATCCCATCTGCTCTTCCTGAACTAATGCAGTGCTCGCAAAGCCTTCGTCGCTTTTCTCCAATGTTCCAGCAAAAAAATATATTATCATTGATACCAAATATTTTAACTCGAACTCAACTTACATTACAGGCTAGATACATATTCCGATTTAGACCGAAACCTGTATGGTTAAACAAGTTAAACTGTGGCATATGTGACAACTTGACAAGGCTGGTAATTTAGTTCGCCATATGACCAAACAATAACTCCCATTTGGGGCATTCCACGATAGATCGACCAAGGCCACCATATTTTATTTTTGGGTGTAATTTGGTCTAGGGGGGTTATCATATAGGCAGGGAAGCCAGCTGTGCCAACGAAACAATTCTCCGAGAAGCGGTTTTCAAGATATTGCCTCGGGCACTTTTCGGAGGTCACTCAGCAGGCCTACATTTGGCGGCTCGTAGTTCGCAAACCATCATAGTTACGACATCAAACCTGTATATTGAAGAAACTTGCATTGAACCGAGGGACATTTTTTGCAATCTCGGATTTTTTTTTGGACACGTGACTGCTTAACCTATTTGTTGATGAGTGGCCAGGATAATTCCTCAATTGAAAATCAAATTTCCGTTTGAAGAAGATTCAAGCCTGGTCAATGTTCTTTCAGATAGACAAAACAAAAATGGCTTTCGGCCTCCAAATAGTATTTTTGAGCCTTCTAATGTGATATATGGAAGAAAAAAAAACACCAGCACATTTAATTGATCTCTGTAATTTGGTCTACGGGGTTATCATAGGCAGGGGAGCCAGCTGTGGAAACAAAACATTAATGATGTGGAAACAATACATTAATGATGTGGAAACAAAACAATAATGATGTGGAAACAAGACATTAATGATGTGGAAACAAAACATTAATGATGTGGAAACAAAACATTAATCGGAGCAGCAGTTTTCAAGATATAGCCTCAGGCACTTTTCGGAGGTCACTCAGCAGGCCTACATTTGGCGGCTCGTATTTCGCAAACTATCATAGTTACGACATCAAACCTATATATTGAAGAAACTCGCATTGAACTGAGGAACATTTTTGCAATCTCGGATTTTTTGGGGGGGCGTGGGGGGGGGGGGGGGGAGGGACGCGTGACCACTTGACCTATTTTTGTATGAGTGACCAGGACAATTTCTCAATTGAAAGTCGAATTTCCGTTTGAAGACGATTCAAGCCTGGTCAATGTCCTACCAGATATTCCAGACAAGTAAAACAAAATGGTTTTCGGCCTCCAAATAGGATATTTGAGCCTCCCAATATCGACTCTAGGCGGCTCTCTTCTGAAAAGTGCTCGAGGCTATATCTTGAAAACCGCTGCTCGGATTATTTTTTTCGTTGTCACAGCTGGCTTCCCCGCATATGATAACCCCCTAGACCAAAGTACAGAGATAAATTTAATATGATGGTGTTTTTTTTTTGTCTATCTATCATATTAGGAGGCTCAAAAATCATATTTGGAGGCCGAAAGCCATTTTTGTATTTGTCTATCTGAAAGATCATTGACCAGGCTTGAATCTTCTTCAAACGGAAATTCGACTTTCAATTGAGAAATTGTCCTGGTCACTCATCAAAAAGTAGGTCAAGCGGTCACGTGTCACCCCCCCCCCCCCCCCCCCCCCTCCCCCAACACAAAACAAATCATAGATTTCAAAAATGTCCCTCAGTTCAATGCGAGTTTCTTCAATATACAGGCTTGATGTCGTAACTATGATTGTTGCGAAATACGAGCCGCAAAATGTAGGCCTGCTGAGTGACCTCCGAAAAGTGCCTGAGGCTATATCTTGAAAACTGCTGCTCGGAGTTTGTTTCGCTGGCACAGCTGGCTTCCCCGCCTATGAACAAATTACAGAGAGAAATAAAATATGATGGTGTTAATTTTCTTTTGTTGGTCGTCTATCGTGGAATGTCCCATTTATCATCATCGTGAACATCTTATTTCCATCTTGACGGTTCCCCTTTGACTTCAAGTTTCCTCGACAGTTTTGCGACATGCAGGGAAAACTGCCAGCTATGTCGAAACCCGCTGCACCGGCTGGCACTGCATTCCTTTATTACGTCACTAAACCATTTCATCCCTTTATTACGTCACTGAACCATTTCATCCCTTTATTACGTCACTAAACCATTTCATCCCTTTATTACATCACTGAACCATTTCATCCCTTTATTACGTCACTGAACCATTTCATCCCTTTATTACATCACTGAACCATTTCATCCCTTTATTACGTCACTAAACCATTTTATCCCTTTATTACGTCACTGAACCATTTCATCCCTTTATTACGTCACTAAACCATTTCATCCCTTTATTACATCACTGAACCATTTGATCCCTTTATTACGTCACTAAACCATTTTATCCCTTAATTACGTCACTAAACCATTTCATCCCTTTTAATACGTCGCTAAACGTGCATGAAGAGCAGCACCATACGGAACGGCAGGATAATCCTATCTCAGAGGTCTGCGGGCAGGCATACAGACGTCAATCGTTAGTACGGGTGGTGAGCATCTAGGGCGGATCCAGAATGGGTGGTTTGGGTCAGTTGGGGGGGGGGGAGAAAATCCAAAAAAGTCTTACGCAATTCTGAAAACTCATCGGATTTTTTTAAAGACACACTTTCAAAAGCACGTGCGGCGATGCAGTTCTTTCGACCCGCTCCAAACTTTAAAAGAGGTCTTATGTTGTACCGTCTCCTTTTGATCGTTGTCGCTAAATCAAGATCCTTTTGGTATTTGTCATAAGAACGTTTGGCCATAACTGCAGGAGGTAAGCCTCCTCCTCTCAAATTGTATAACATTTTGTCAGTTTGACAATTCAAACGTAACATAAACCATCGTCAATAAACCACAACCAGAGTAAACAGTAAACCGGAAACAACCAGAGTAAACAGTAAACCGGAAACAACCAGAGTAAACAGTAAACCGGAAACAACCAGAGTAAACACTAAACCGGAAACCAGTGCCGGTAACGTCGTCTTGCTAACTTCCGGGTACCCTCAATGACTTTCAATTGCATTCAGCCGATCAGTTCGTATTTTCTCGTCATAATCGTCATGTTCGGTCAGAACATTCTTTCGTTTCTACCGCTCTGTTTCACAACGCTCCCCCCCCCCCTCCCCCCCCCCCTCCCCCCTGAGCCGCGAACACTGAAGTCGCTGCGGTTACTTATGTCGTCATACAAACCACAACTTTTGCCGCCTCCGCGAACTCAGGATACATAAGCGGATTACAGTCTGAGTGGCCCTGCCTCTCCCTGCACTGACACTACTCCTGCACAGTTACCGGCCTGATGACACTGTTACCAGTCTGAGTGGCCCTGCCTCTCCCTGCACTGACACTACTCCTGCACAGTTACCGGCCTGATGACACTGTTACCAGTCTGAGTGGCCCTGCCTCTCCCTGCACTGACACTACTCCTGCACAGTTACCGGCCTGATGACACTGTTACCAGTCTGAGTGGCCCTGCCTCTCCCTGCACTGACACTACTCCTGCACAGTTACCGGCCTGATGACACTGTTACCAGTCTGAGTGGCCCTGCCTCTCCCTGCACTGACACTACTCCTGCACAGTTACCGGCCTGATGACACTGTCAGCGGCCTGATGACACTGTTACCAGTCTGAGTGGCCCTGCCTCTCCCTGCACTGACACTACTCCTGCACAGTTACCGGCCTGATGACACTGTTACCAGTCTGAGTGGCCCTGCCTCTCCCTGCACTGACACTACTCCTGCACTGTTACCGGCCTGATGACACTGTTACCAGTCTGAGTGGCCCTGCCTCTCCCTGCACTGACACTACTCCTGCACAGTTACCGGCCTGATGCCACTGTTACCAGTCTGAGTGGCCCTGCCTCTCCCTGCACTGACACTACTCCTGCACAGTTACCGGCCTGATGACACTGTTACCAGTCTGAGTGGCCCTGCCTCTCCCTGCACTGACACTACTCCTGCACAGTTACCGGCCTGATGACACTGTTACCGGCCTGATGCCACTGTTACCAGTCTGAGTGGCCCTGCCTCTCCCTGCACTGACACTACTCCTGCACAGTTACCGGCCTGATGACACTGTTACCGGCCTGATGACACTGTTACCGGCCTGATGCCACTGTTACCAGTCTGAGTGGCCCTGCCTCTCCCTGCACTGACACTACTCCTGCACAGTTACCGGCCTGATGACACTGTTACCGGCCTGATGACACTGTTACCAGTCTGAGTGGCCCTGCCTCTCCCTGCACTGACACCACTCCTGCACTGTTACCGGCCTGATGACACTGTTACCAGTCTGAGTGGCCCTGCCTCTCCCTGCACTGACACTACTCCTGCACAGTTACCGGCCTGATGACACTGTTACCAGTCTGAGTGGCCCTGCCTCTCCCTGCACTGACACTACTGCACAGTTACCGGCCTGATGACACTGTTACCAGTCTGAGTGGCCCTGCCTCTCCCTGCACTGACACTACTCCTGCACAGTTACCGGCCTGATGACACTGTTACCAGTCTGAGTGGCCCTGCCTCTCCCTGCACTGACACTACTCCTGCACAGTTACCGGCCTGATGACACTGTTACCAGTCTGAGTGGCCCTGCCTCTCCCTGCACTGACACTACTCCTGCACAGTTACCGGCCTGATGACACTGTTACCAGTCTGAGTGGCCCTGCCTCTCCCTGCACTGACACTACTCCTGCACTGTTACCGGCCTGATGACACTGTTACCAGTCTGAGTGGCCCTGCCTCTCCCTGCACTGACACTACTCCTGCACAGTTACCGGCCTGATGACACTGTTACCAGTCTGAGTGGCCCTACCTCTCCCTGCACTGACACTACTCCTGCACAGTTACCGGCCTGATGACACTGTTACCGGCCTGATGCCACTGTTACCAGTCTGAGTGGCCCTGCCTCTCCCTGCACTGACACTACTCCTGCACAGTTACCGGCCTGATGACACTGTTACCGGCCTGATGACACTGTTACCAGTCTGAGTGGCCCTGCCTCTCCCTGCACTGACACTACTCCTGCACAGTTACCGGCCTGATGACACTGTTACCAGTCTGAGTGGCCCTGCCTCTCCCTGCACTGACACTACTCCTGCACAGTTACCGGCCTGATGACACTGTTACCAGTCTGAGTGGCCCTGCCTCTCCCTGCACTGACACTACTCCTGCACAGTTACCGGCCTGATGACACTGTTACCAGTCTGAGTGGCCCTGCCTCTCCCTGCACTGACACTACTCCTGCACAGTTACCGGCCTGATGACACTGTTACCAGTCTGAGTGGCCCTGCCTCTCCCTGCACTGACACTACTCCTGCACTGTTACCGGCCTGATGACACTGTTACCAGTCTGAGTGGCCCTGCCTCTCCCTGCACTGACACTACTCCTGCACAGTTACCGGCCTGATGACACTGTTACCAGTCTGAGTGGCCCTACCTCTCCCTGCACTGACACTACTCCTGCACAGTTACCGGCCTGATGACACTGTTACCGGCCTGATGCCACTGTTACCAGTCTGAGTGGCCCTGCCTCTCCCTGCACTGACACTACTCCTGCACAGTTACCGGCCTGATGACACTGTTACCGGCCTGATGACACTGTTACCAGTCTGAGTGGCCCTGCCTCTCCCTGCACTGACACCACTCCTGCACTGTTACCGGCCTGATGACACTGTTACCAGTCTGAGTGGCCCTGCCTCTCCCTGCACTGACACTACTCCTGCACAGTTACCGGCCTGATGACACTGTTACCAGTCTGAGTGGCCCTGCCTCTCCCTGCACTGACACTACTCCTGCACAGTTACCGGCCCGATGACACTGTTATCGGCCTGATGACACTGTTACCAGTCTGAGTGGCCCTGCCTCTCCCTGCACTGACACTACTCCTGCACAGTTACCGGCCTGATGACACTGTTACCAGTCTGAGTGGCCCTGCCTCTCCCTGCACTGACACTACTCCTGCACAGTTACCGGCCCGATGACACTGTTATCGGCCTGATGACACTGTTACCAGTCTGAGTGGCCCTACCTCTCCCTGCACTGACACTACTCCTGCACAGTTACCGGCCTGATGACACTGTTACCGGCCTGATGCCACTGTTACCAGTCTGAGTGGCCCTGCCTCTCCCTGCACTGACACTACTCCTGCACAGTTACCGGCCTGATGGCACTGTTACCGGCCTGATGACACTGTTACCAGTCTGAGTGGCCCTGCCTCTCCCTGCACTGACACTACTCCTGCACAGTTACCGGCCTGGTGACACTGTTACCAGTCTGAGTGGCCCTGCCTCTCCCTGCACTGACACTACTCCTGCACTGTTACCGGCCTGATGACACTGTTACCAGTCTGAGTGGCCCTGCCTCTCCCTGCACTGACACTACTCCTGCACAGTTACCGGCCTGATGGCACTGTTACCAGTCTGAGTGGCCCTGCCTCTCCCTGCACTGACACTACTCCTGTACAGTTACCGGCCTGATGACACTGTTACCAGTCTGAGTGGCCCTGCCTCTCCCTGCACTGACACTACTCCTGCACAGTTACCGGCCTGATGACACTGTTACCAGTCTGAGTGGCCCTGCCTCTCCCTGCACTGACACTACTCCTGCACAGTTACCGGCCTGATGACACTGTTACCAGTCTGAGTGGCCCTGCCTCTCCCTGCACTGACACTACTCCTGCACAGTTACCGGCCTGATGGCACTGTTACCAGTCTGAGTGGCCCTGCCTCTCCCTGCACTGACACTACTCCTGCACAGTTACCGGCCTGATGACACTGTTACCAGTCTGAGTGGCCCTGCCTCTCCCTGCACTGACACTACTCCTGCACAGTTACCGGCCTGATGACACAGTTATCGGCCTGATGACACTGTTACCAGTCTGAGTGGCCCTGCCTCTCCCTGTACTGACACTACTCCTGCACAGTTACCGGCCTGATGACACTGTTACCAGTCTGAGTGGCCCTGCCTCTCCCTGCACTGACACTACTCCTGCACAGTTACCGGCCTGATGACACTGTTACCAGTCTGAGTGGCCCTGCCTCTCCCTGCACTGACACTACTCCTGCACAGTTACCGGCCTGATGACACTGTTACCGGCCTGATGACACTGTTACCAGTCTGAGTGGCCCTGCCTCTCCCTGCACTGACACTACTCCTGCACAGTTACCGGCCTGATGACACTGTTACCGGCCTGATGACACTGTCAGCGGCCTGGTGGCACTGTTACCGGCCTGATGACACTGTTACCAGTCTGAGTGGCCCTGCCTCTCCCTGCACTGACACTACTCCTGCACAGTCACCGGCCTGATGACACTGTTACCAGTCTGAGTGCCCTGCCTCTCCCTGCACTGACACTACTCCTGCACAGTTACCGGCCTGATGACACTGTTACCAGTCTGAGTGGCCCTGCCTCTCCCTGCACTGACACTACTCCTGCACAGTTACCGGCCTGATGACACTGTTACCAGTCTGAGTGGCCCTGCCTCTCCCTGCACTGACACTACTCCTGCACAGTTACCGGCCTGATGACACTGTTACCGGCCTGATGACACTGTTACCAGTCTGAGTGGCCCTGCCTCTCCCTGCACTGACACTACTCCTGCACAGTTACCGGCCTGATGACACTGTTACCAGTCTGAGTGGCCCTGCCTCTCCCTGCACTGACACTACTCCTGCACAGTTACCGGCCTGATGACACTGTTACCGGCCTGATGACACTGTTACCAGTCTGAGTGGCCCTGCCTCTCCCTGCACTGACACTACTCCTGCACAGTTATCGGCCTGATGACACTGTTACCAGTCTGAGTGCCCTGCCTCTACCTGCACTGACACTACTCCTGCACAGTTATCGGCCTGATGACACTGTTACCAGTCTGAGTGCCCTGCCTCTACCTGCACTGACACTACTCCTGCACAGTTATCGGCCTGATGACACTGTTACCAGTCTGAGTGGCCCTGCCTCTCCCTGCACTGACACTACTCCTGCACAGTTACCGGCCTGATGACACTGTTACCAGTCTGAGTGGCCCTGCCTCTCCCTGCACTGACACTACTCCTGCACAGTTACCGGCCTGATGACACTGTTACCAGTCTGAGTGGCCCTGCCTCTCCCTGCACTGACACTACTCCTGCACAGTTACCGGCCTGATGACACTGTTACCAGTCTGAGTGGCCCTGCCTCTCCCTGCACTGACACTACTCCTGCACAGTTACCGGCCTGATGACACAGTTATCGGCCTGATGACACTGTTACCAGTCTGAGTGGCCCTGCCTCTACCTGCACTGACACTACTCCTGCACAGTTACCGGCCTGATGACACTGTTACCGGCCTGATGACACAGTTACCGGCCTGATGACACTGTTACCAGTCTGAGTGGCCCTGCCTCTCCCTGCACTGACACTACTCCTGCACAGTTACCGGCCTGATGACACTGTTACCGGCCTGATGACACTGTTACCAGTCTGAGTGGCCCTGCCTCTCCCTGCACTGACACTACTCCTGCACAGTTACCGGCCTGATGACACTGTTACCGGCCTGATGACACTGTCAGCGGCCTGGTGGCACTGTTACCGGCCTGATGACACTGTTACCAGTCTGAGTGGCCCTGCCTCTCCCTGCACTGACACTACTCCTGCACAGTCACCGGCCTGATGACACTGTTACCAGTCTGAGTGGCCCTGCCTCTCCCTGCACTGACACTACTCCTGCACAGTTACCGGCCTGATGACACTGTTACCAGTCTGAGTGGCCCTGCCTCTCCCTGCACTGACACTACTCCTGCACAGTTACCGGCCCGATGACACTGTTACCAGTCTGAGTGGCCCTGCCTTTCCCTGCACTGACACTACTCCTGCACAGTTACCGGCCTGATGACACTGTTACCAGTCTGAGTGGCCCTGCCTCTCCCTGCACTGACACTACTCCTGCACAGTTACCGGCCTGATGACACTGTTACCGGCCTGATGACACTGTCACCGGCCTGATGACACTGTTACCGGCCTGATGACACTGACACTACCCCTGCACTGTTACCGGCCTGATGACACTGTTACCGTCCTGATGACACTGTCACCGGCCTGATGGCACAATTACCGGCCTGGTGACACTGTCACCGGCCTGATGGCACAGTTACCGGCCTGGTGGCACTGTTACCGGCCTGATGACACTGTTACCAGTCTGAGTGGCCCTGCCTCTCCCTGCACTGACACTACTCCTGTACAGTTACCGGCCTGATGACACTGTTACCGGCCTGATGACACTGTCACCGGCCTGATGGCACTGTTACCGGCCTGATGACACTGACACTACCCCTGCATTGTTACCGGCCTGATGGCACAATTACCGGCCTGATGACACTGTTACCGGCCTGATGACACTGTCACCGGCCTGATGTCACTGTTACCGGCCTGATGTCACTGTTACCGGCCTGATGACACTGGCACCGGCCTGATGACACAGTCACCGGCCTGATGACACTGTTACCAGTCTGAGTGGCCCTGCCTCTCCCTGCACTGACACTACTCCTGCACAGTTACCGGCCTGATGGCACTGTTACCGTCCTGATGACACTGTCACCGGCCTGATGACACTGTTACCGGCCTGATGACACTGACACTACCCCTGCACTGTTACCGGCCTGATGACAATGTTACCGGCCTGATGACACTGTTACCTGCCTGATGGCACAATTACCGGCCTGATGACACTGTTACCGGCCTGATGGCACTGTTACCGGCCTTATGGCACTGTTACTGGCCTGATGGCACAGTTACCGGCCTGATGACACTGTTACCGGCCTGATGACACTGGCACCGGCCTAATGGCACTGTTACCGGCCTGATTACACTGTTACCGGCCTGATGGTACTGTCAGCGGCCTGGTGGCACTGTCAGTGGCCTGATAACACTGTTACCGGCCTGATGGCACTGACACTACCCCTGCACAGTTACCGGCCTGATGACACTGGCACCGGCCTGATGACACAGTCACCGGCCTGATGACACTGTTACCGGCCTGATGACACTGTCACCGGCCTGATGGCACAGTTACCGGCCTGGTGGCACTGTCACCGGCCTGGTGGCACTGTTACCGGTCTGATGACACTGACACTACTCCTGCACTGTTACCGGCCTGATGACACTGTTACCGGCCTGATGACACTGTCACCGGCCTGATGGCACAGTTACCGGCCTGGTGGCACTGTTACCGACCTGATGACACTGACACTACCCCTGCACAGTTACCGGACTGATGACACTGTCACTGGCCTGGTGACACTGTTACCGGCCTGATGACACTGTCACCAGCCTGATGGCACAGTTACCGGCCTGGTGGCACTGTTACCGGCCTAATGACACTTACACTACCCCTGCACAGTTACCGGACTGATGACACTGTCACCGGCCTGGTGGCACTGTTACCGGCCTGATGACACTGACATCGGTCTGATGACACTGACACTACCCCTGCACTGTCACCGGCCTGATGACACTGACACTACTCCTGCACTGTTACCGGCCTGATGGCACTGTCACCGGCCTGATGGCACTGTTTTTGTTCTTCTCCAGAGAAAACGCGTATTTTTAACCATAACAGACAATCATTCATACATTACAACATTTAACATATATACATTCAACATACAACAGGCAGCATACATTCAACATTAAACATCATACCACGATACAACAAGAATATGGTATGCGGCCCCACCCGCGCTGCCTCGCGTTACCGCGTTTCATCCCCGCGAAGCGGCGCCCCCTCCCCACCGGCCGGGCGTGCGAGCCCCTCCCCACCGGCCGGTCGTGCGAGCCCTCGACCAGCCGGTTCGGCGACCTGCACGCCCGGCCGGCCGACCGGCCCGGCAAAATCTGCCATGGGCCGGTCCCGGGTTGGCCCGGGTGGGGAATGGGCGGGGCCTATCCTCCATACAGGTGCTGTAGCAGGACCCCCCCCCCCCATTTATTGTGCACATGCTCGCGTATAGCATGACGACAATGCTGTAACGGCGCAGTATAGTAGCAGCAGGGACATATTCTCTCCGACACACGCTCACGCTGTGCACACGCGAAAGTTCAGTCACACGCTACGCATTATGTTTTTTTCTTCCGATCATGGCCCACAGCCCCTCTAAAGTACACATTACAACATTCTGGCCCCCACTATTACAACATTCTGGCCCCCACTTCACGGTTCAGCTCGTAAACGGCCTTAGAAAAGCAGGAAATTCCTCGTGTTGTCAAACACACCATGTCACTTTTCTTACTTTTTCTACCTTGCCATATGTTTTTGCTGTCAGAAATTCTGCTTGATAATGTTGTTTAATTATTCCCTTGAAGGATTCTAAACGTAACTGAGATAATCTATGGCTTTGCCCTAATTTACATGTTACTATATGTTGCTTAAGTAACAACATTATTAAGTTTACGACAGGAGGCGCACCCGGGATGCCAAGCAAGATATTTTCATGAGACATACAATGCTCAGATAATTAAAAAATGTGCTTTAATTTACTAATTATTAGCTCCCAGAGGGGTTTCACAAATTCGCAGTCGCAGAAGAAATGTTGCAAGGTATCGACAGCAAAACAATTGAGACATAGCGGGCTACCCGTAATACCCCTGGTACATAGGAATTTTCCAGTGGGAATATATCGGTGAACAATTCTGAAGTGAAGCGACTGAATCCTGGTAGAATTGGTGCATTTATACGGGACAAGATGTATGTTACGCCAGCTGTGAACGTTGACACCTTCTGCTGCCCATTTTATTTCGGCTGTGGGTTGATGTCAAACGACAAGTCGTTTATAATAATGTTGACTTTTTAGTCTGATGGCACTGTCACCGGCCTGGTGACACTGTCACCGGCCTGATGACACTGACACCGGCCTAATGGCACAGTTACCGGCCTGATGACACTGTTACCGGCCTGATGGCACTGTTACCGGCCTGATGACACTGTTACCGGCCTGATGGCACTGTTACCGGCCTGATGACACAGTTACCGGTCTGATGGCACTGTTACCGGCCTGATGACACTGTTACAGGCCTGATGACACTGTTACCGGCCTGATGGCACTGTTACCGGCCTGACGGCACTGTCACCGGTCTGATGACACTGTTACCGGCCTGATGGCACTGTTACCGGCCTGATGACACTGTTACCGGCCTGATGGCACTGTTACCGGCCTGATGACACAGTTACCGGTCTGATGGCACTGTTACCGGCCTGATGACACTGTTACAGGCCTGATGACACTGTTACCGGCCTGATGGCACTGTTACCGGCCTGACGGCACTGTCACCGGTCTGATGGCACTGTTACCGGTCTGATGGCATTGCCACCGGCCTGGGTGGTTGCTGCAGTTGTCACTGTTTATATCATCAAGGTAATTCGCCTTACCGTCAGTACGGCCGATAGACAGAGAGATTTAGCTGACTTATCTACTCAGTCGCAATTAATCTGATTGCATTTGGAAGTAGCCTTGGAATGGGAATGAGGTTCTGTCGGGACAATACCGGATGCACTGGGTGGTGTCAACAATTAAATCCTTTGTTTCGGGGGGCTACCGTGTGGCTTTCCATAAAATATGGTACTCTTAAAGCGCTCGTGGTGCTAACTACTTAGCAGCGAGGATTTGAATGATATATGTGTTATTCACGTGGTGAAGTAATCTTGATCAGTTTTGTCGGTATTTATAATAATTTATTGGATGTACAACCTCAAAGATATTATTCTTAGTGGCGGTATTAAAGGTATTATGAATAAAGCCAATATGATGTTGTTTTCAAGGATAAATTTTGGCCTTTCACTATACATATAATTTCCTTAAATAACTGACTGTTAACCCTGTTCGGCGGCCAGAATTACGCTAGCCTGCGGACGGGGGCAGATTCTGCCCCCCAGAGATATCGAGAACCGCTCGATCGATTTCGATGGGACGAACACCATTCGACTTGTCATAACAATATATTGAATTATAGAACCCGATTTTGTTTTTGTTTGTTAAAAAAATGGGGGCCTAGGAGGCAACGAAATAATACAATTTTGGTTGTTTTTTAAAGGTTAATGTGGTCATGTGGTTTAACCGATTTTCATGAAACAGACGTTTTTAAGCTTGAAATATATAGGTCTTTAATATAAAAAAGACAAGTTCCAAAACTGCAAACCATAGGCGCATTCAGGAGATATAAAGTAGGATGATTTTCTGATAACAAATGTGTGCTGTTGCTTGCTTGTGTGTTGCTTTTTTGTTGCTTGTGTGTTGCTTTTTTGGGTGATATGAACGTCAGATGTGGGCATTATTTGCAGTAATGTATTAAATGGAATATATTGCACAGAGGCGGCTCCAGGTATACAACGTAGGAGTGGGGCACCATCGGCCTCACGTCTTTTCTCCAGGGGTGGAGCCAAGGCCCTTCTAGAGGCTGCTTCTAGAGGGTGGAGCCAAGACCCTATAACAACATAACAACGGTGGAGCAACAAACGTATGTTTCGATGGTTCTTCATCGTCGCATGCATCTTCTCACACACTTCCATTCATCTCAGATAGGGTGGGTGCACTGTTCTAAGCAATGACGCACTCAAGACAGCGTGTGGGGAGGCATGTTGCTAAACACAAATAACCAGTTTCATTTGCAGTTAGGGCATTTAGGGCTTTATAGTGTGACAAAAATGCACCAAGGGATTGATTTTCATGTATACCGATATTACATGCAAAAAACACCCTAGTTAGTTTGATATTTTTCGAAGTTTTCAAGAGTATAAAGGTGTAAAAACAAATATTTCAGCGTGTATTGTGCCACCGTCCTCAGAGAGAAAGGCGTTCACTGAAGAAGGCGCCACAATGAGCGCTGAAATATTTGTCCATCTCTTGAAAACTTGGAAAAATATAAAACTGTTAAACCTGAGTAAAAGTAACGAACATTAAGTATGACCCTTAAGTCTTACTTTAAAAAAACACCCTGCTAGTAACTGAACCAGTACCGACTCCCATTTTCTATACCTGAGTGCGCCTCTGCCAAAATTATGTGCAATCCCAGTATGTATGATACATATTGCTGTCAAAATTGATCTGACTCATTTATTGTACCGCAAAATACGAAGGAAATATGCGCCGCACAATCGCATTCATAACCATTCAAGTGTGACATATTGCCTCCCAAAATCAAGGGCCTGGCACCACCTCTGCTGGGCCGATTTTGTTCAAATTTTGACAACACGTGTATATCAATTATAGGAAAAGTCACAAGTTTCAAGATGCTGGGCTCAACGGTTTGGGAGCAGTCAACGAAAAACCACCGGGTGGGCAGAATCTGCCCCCGCAGGGAATAGGGTTAAAAGGATTTTTAAAACGTAAATTTGAGGAAAGCTCATTAGGTAGTATAGCATTAGAGCATGGAAACTGATACAACTGGCAAAATGTTGTATGTTGTGCTCAAGGGTGAATCCACCCGGTCGTTTTTTTTGGGGGGGGGAGCGTTTTTAATGGCCTTACCTACCCCCAATTTCGAATTTCCTCCCGGATTTGCGCCACTTTATTTTGCAACCACACGATTGCTACCATATCCATGACGTCATAATTGTCATGAAGTTTGTTATGGCAATGAAGGAGAAAAATCCCATTTTTCGACGGATATCCATCTATCGTCCAAACAAATGCCAAATTCGTTTTTTTCAGCTCGCAATACCCCGTATAACCAAATTTTAAGACAACTTTCAGGGTGACCTTAAAAGGAATGTTTCACCTTTCTGAAAGTTGTCAAATATGCGCCGGTTGTAGTCGAAAATATGAAGTAAGTGCTGTGGAAAACGATGGTGATATTTTGTCTCTCGAAAAGTCGCTTAACTTTCTATAAATTAAGTTTTTAAATTTGGTATGATGACGTCATTATTGAGCTATAGAGAGCTATAGAGAAGACCTTGAGCTGCCAACATATGGCACAATCGTTTCTAGACAATTATGGCGACTTAAATACAAACATTGTGGAACTGTGTCTTCCCCCGCACAGAACACAATGACGAGTACGAGGCATTGCGATATCTCAATATTCATTTTAAAAGCAATCAATCCATAACTGAGACTTCAAGCAACGTGGCAACGTCAACTTGGACCGCAACCAATCGCGCTGTCCGTTGTTTACATCGTACTCGCCAAGGTTCGAGAAATACAGGTAGTCTGACTTCCAGGACCAATAATCTTGAAGTCGCTGTAAGCCAATCAGCCGCAAGACTAGCCTGGGCTCCATTTTGCAAATTATAAATTAAATTGCTTAAAAACGGATACGTTTTGGGGAAAATGACCTTAATAATTCATACATTTCAATAACGGTCAAATATAATGGCTATCTCAGTTCAAAACCAATACAAAGGTGAAACATTCCCTTTAAGAGCAAGGGCGGAACCATTCGTTCGTCTTCGGGACCAACTACTTTTTGCTAAAAGGCTCGACGACCTTTGCCCCCCCCCCCCAAATAAAAACAAGAGCATCTTATATTTTTGTTTGCGGTCAAGGGAAAAAATGTTGGTGAAAAGAAGCTAACATATACATTTGAAACAGAACTTGGAGCATCAAATAAATGGCAGTTTTCTTCAAAATTTCCAGCTCCAAATCTCGGATACTAAACCGAGGGGAGGGTCCGACCGTAAAAATAAATACGCATTTCGCTGCACAAATGTTTGTCGTTGTTAGCTGTTGCGCTCTGGTAAAACAGAGCTTAAAGGGATTACACGTTTTTTTTCCCAGAATAATTGAGTTACATAGTAAAACGTACTTATAAAGGAGGTAGAAGTCCCACGGTAGCCACATTTTTCTGGAAATTACCTCTTCTGCACG
>JAXIVJ010010626.1:27500-30000 GCA_036785665.1 Chirona hameri | reverse complement strand
ACACACACAAACATACTACACTACACTACTACACGCCTCAGTTACTACCCACACACACACACACACACACACACACACACACACACACACACACACACACACACACACACACACACACACACACACACACACACACACACACACACACACACACACACACACACACACACACACACACACACACACACACACTACACTACACTACTACACGCCTCAGGTACTACACACACACACACACTACTCTCCACTACACTACTACACGCCTCAGTTACTACACACACACACACACACACTACACTACAATACTACACGCCTCAGTTACTACACACACACACACACACACACACACACACTACACTACACTACTACACGCCTCAGTTACTACACACACACACACTACACAACACTACTACACGCCTCAGTTACTACATACACTACACTACACTACAATACTACACACCTCAGTTACTACACACACACACACACTACACTACTACACTACACGCCTCAGTTACTACACACACACACACACAATACACTACACTACTACACGCCCCAGTTACTACACACACACACACACACACACTACACTACAATACTACACGCATCAGGTACTACACACACACACACTACACTACAATACTACACGCCTCAGTTACTACACACACACACACTGCAATACACTACACTACTACACGCCTCAGTTACTACACACACAAATACACACTACACTACAATACTACACGCCTCAGTTACTACAAACACACACTGCAATACACTACACTACTACACGCCTCAGGTACTACACACACACACACACTACACTACACTACTACACGCCTCAGTTACTACACACACACACACACACACACACTACACTACACTACACTACACTACACTACACTACACTACTACACGCCTCAGTTACTACACACACACACACACACTCACACTACACTACACTACTACACGCCTCAGTTACTACACACACACACACTACACTACACTACTACACGCCTCAGTTACTACACACACACACACTACACTACACTACTACACGCCCCAGTTACTACACACACACACACACACACACACACACTACACTACAATACTACACGCATCAGGTACTACACACACACACACACACTACACTACAATACTACACGCCTCAGTTACTACACACACACACACTGCAATACACTACACTACTACACGCCTCAGTTACTACACACACACACACCCACACTACACTACACTACTACACGCCTCAGTTACTACACACACACACACACACACACACACACACACACACACACACACACACACACACACACACACACACACACACACACACACACACACACACACACACACACACACACACACACACACACACACACACACACACACACACACACACACACACACACACACACACACACACACACACACACACACACACACACACACACACACACACACACACACACACACACACACACACACACACACACACACACACACACACACACACACACACACACACACACACACACACACACACACACACACACACACACACACACACACACACACACACACACACACACACACACACACACACACACACACACACACACACACACACACACACACACACACACACACACACACACACACACACACACACACACACACACACACACACACACACACACACACACACACACACACACACACACACACACACACACACACACACACACACACACACACACACACACACACACACACACACACACACACACACACACACACACACACACACACACACACACACACACACACACACACACACACACACACACACACACACACACACACACACACACACACACACACACACACACACACACACACACACACACACACACACACACACACACACACACACACACACACACACACACACACACACACACACACACACACACACACACACACACACACACACACACACACACACACACACACACACACACACACACACACACACACACACACACACACACACACACACACACACACACACACACACACACACACACACACACACACACACACACACACACACACACACACACACACACACACACACACACACACACACACACACACACACACACACACACACACACACACACACACACACACACACACACACACACACACACACACACACACACACACACACACACACACACACACACACACACACACACACACACACACACACACACACACACACACACACACACACACACACACACACACACACACACACACACACACACACACACACACACACACACACACACACACACACACACACACACACACACACACACACACACACACACACACACACACACACACACACACACACACACACACACACACACACACACACACACACACACACACACACACACACACACAC
>JAXIVJ010010626.1:17500-22500 GCA_036785665.1 Chirona hameri | reverse complement strand
CACACACACACACACACACACACACACACTACACTACACTACTATACGCCTCAGTTACTACACACACACACACACACACACTCACTACACAACACTACTACACGCCTCAGTTACTACACACACTACACTACACTACAATACTACACACCTCAGTTACTGCACACACACACACACACACACACCCACTACACTACTACACTACACGCCTCAGTTACTACACACACACAAACTATACTACTACACCACACGCCTCAGTTACTACACACACATACACACACTACACTACAATACTACACGCCTCAGATACTACACACACACACACACTACACTACACTACACTACACTACACTTCTACACGCCTTAGTTACTACACCCACACACACAACACTACACTACCCTACTACACGCCTCAGTTACTACACACACAAACATACTACACTACACTACTACACGCCTCAGTTACTACCCACACACACACATACACACACACACACACACACACACACACACACACACACACACACACACACACACACACACACACACACACACACACACACACACACACACACACACACACACACACACACACACACACACACACACACACACACACACACACACACACACACACACACACACACACACACACACACACACACACACACACACACACACACACACACACACACACACACACACACACACACACACACACACACACACACACACACACACACACACACACACACACACACACACACACACACACACACACACACACACACACACACACACACACACACACACTACACTACACTACTACACGCCTCAGGTACTACACACACACACACACACTACTCTCCACTACACTACTACACGCCTCAGTTACTACACACACACACACACACACTACACTACAATACTACACGCCTCAGTTACTACACACACACACACACACACACACACACTACACTACACTACTACACGCCTCAGTTACTACACACACACACACTACACAACACTACTACACGCCTCAGTTACTACACACACTACACTACACTACAATACTACACACCTCAGTTACTACACACACACACACACTACACTACTACACTACACGCCTCAGTTACTACACACACACACACACACACAATACACTACACTACTACACGCCCCAGTTACTACACACACACACACACACACTACACTACAATACTACACGCATCAGGTACTACACACACACACACTACACTACAATACTACACGCCTCAGTTACTACACACACACACACACTGCAATACACTACACTACTACACGCCTCAGTTACTACACACACAAATACACACTACACTACAATACTACACGCCTCAGTTACTACAAACACACACTGCAATACACTACACTACTACACGCCTCAGGTACTACACACACACACACACTACACTACACTACTACACGCCTCAGTTACTACACACACACACACACACACACACACTACACTACACTACACTACACTACACTACACTACACTACTACACGCCTCAGTTACTACACACACACACACACACACTCACACTACACTACACTACTACACGCCTCAGTTACTACACACACACACACTACACTACACTACTACACGCCTCAGTTACTACACACACACACACTACACTACACTACTACACGCCCCAGTTACTACACACACACACACACACACACACACTACACTACAATACTACACGCATCAGGTACTACACACACACACACACACTACACTACAATACTACACGCCTCAGTTACTACACACACACACACTGCAATACACTACACTACTACACGCCTCAGTTACTACACACACACACCCACACTACACTACACTACTACACGCCTCAGTTACTACACACACACACACACACACACACACACACACACACACACACACACACACACACACACACACACACACACACACACACACACACACACACACACACACACACACACACACACACACACACACACACACACACACACACACACACACACACATACAAACACACACACACACACACACACACACACACACATACACACACACACACACCCACTACACTACATTACTACACGCCTCAGTTACTACACACACACACACTACACTACAATGCTACACGCCTCAGTTACTACACACACACACACACACACTACACTACACTACACTACTACACGCCTCAGTTACTACACACACACACACACACACTACACTACACTACTACACGCCTCAGTTACTACACACACACACTACACTACATTACACTACTGCACGCCTCAGTTACTACACACACACCCACACTACACTACACTACTAGACGCCTCAGTTACTACACACACACATACTACACTACATTACGATACTACACGCCTCAGTTACTACACACACATACTACACTACACAACACTAATACACGCCTCAGTTACTACACACATTACACTACACTACACTACTACACGCCTCAGTTACTACACACACACTACACTACACTACTACACGCCTCAGTTACTACACACACACACACACACACCCACACACACACACACACACACACCACACACACACACACACACACACACACACACACACACACACACACACACACACACACACACACACACACACACACACACAGACACACACACTACACTACAATACTACACGCCTCAGTTACTACACACACACACACACTACACTACACTACTACACGCCTCAGTTACTACACACACACACACACACACACACACACACACACACACACACACACACACTACACTACACTACTATACGCCTCAGTTACCACACACACACACACACACTCACTACACAACACTACTACACGCCTCAGTTACTACACACACACACACACTACAATACTACACACCTCAGTTACTACACACACACACACACACACACACACACACACACACACACACACACACACACACACACACACACACACACACACACACACACACACACACACACACACACACACACACACACACACACACACACACACACACACACACACACACACACACACACACACACACACACACACACACACACACACACACACACACACACACACACACACACACACACACACACACACACACACACACACACACACACACACACACACACACACACACACACACACACACACACACACACACACACACACACACACACACACACACACACACACACACACACACACACACACACACACACACACACACACACACACACACACACACACACACACACACACACACACACACACACACACACACACACACACACACACACACACACACACACACACACACACACACACACACACACACACACACACACACACACACACACACACACACACACACACACACACACACACACACACACACACACACACACACACACACACACACACACACACACACACACACACACACACACACACACACACACACACACACACACACACACACACACACACACACACACACACACACACACACACACACACACACACACACACACACACACACACACACACACACACACACACACACACACACACACACACACACACACACACACACACACACACACACACACACACACACACACACACACACACACACACACACACACACACACACACACACACACACACACACACACACACACACACACACACACACACACACACACACACACACACACACACACACACACACACACACACACACACACACACACACACACACACACACACACACACACACACACACACACACACACACACACACACACACACACACACACACACACACACACACACACACACACACACACACACACACACACACACACACACACACACACACACACACACACACACACACACACACACACACACACACACACACACACACACACACACACACACACACACACACACACACACACACACACACACACACACACACACACACACACACACACACACACACACACACACACACACACACACACACACACACACACACACACACACACACACACACACACACACACACACACACACACACACACACACACACACACACACACACACACACACACACACACACACACACACACACACACACACACACACACACACACACACACACACACACACACACACACACACACACACACACACACACACACACACACACACACACACACACACACACACACACACACACACACACACACACACACACACACACACACACACACACACACACACACACACACACACACACACACACACACACACACACACACACACACACACACACACACACACACACACACACACACACACACACACACACACACACACACACACACACACACACACACACACACACACACACACACACACACACACACACACACACACACACACACACACACACACACACACACACACACACACACACACACACACACACACACACACACACACACACACACACACACACACACACACACACACACACACACACACACACACACACACACACACACACACACACACACACACACACACACACACACACACACACACACACACACACACACACACACACACACACACACACACACACACACACACACACACACACACACACACACACACACACACACACACACACACACACACACACACACACACACACACACACACACACACACACACACACACACACACACACACACACACACACACACACACACACACACACACACACACACACACACACACACACACACACACACACACACACACACACACACACACACACACACACACACACACACACACACACACACACACACACACACACACACACACACACACACACACACACACACACACACA
>JAXIVJ010010626.1:0-12500 GCA_036785665.1 Chirona hameri | reverse complement strand
TTGCGCCTGACATGACCTTGAGAAACAAGTCATAGGTCACGGATCAGGGGGATTATCCCTTAATTTTTTCCTGACAAACTGCTATAAATCAGTGTTCAGTTGTTCTAATTATTTGTTACCTCCACTCCGTGCAACAGTTTTTGCTGACGCTTCACCCCCCCCCCCCCTACATTTGTGTTCTAAATTTTGACAAACCATTCAATCGCTTCAGGATGTTGTGACTTATGGTAACTCATAACAAAACGCTTCATAATATCTTCCGTAAAAAAAAAACTTCCACTACAGCTGTGCACAATGTTTTGCCGTGCAATGTTAACATCATCTGAATTCTGACATCCTCCTTTATAATGTGACAAAGATAATTCACATTATTACTTTTTTCAATTGGCACCGATCGTAGCCGCCACTTTAAAGTTAACACTTTGATATCACTCATGCATTTGGACAGAATGTTGTACTGTAACACTTGTTGGACAGAAGCACTTCCAGACTCTGCTTCAGGGGCATATCACATCTGTTTGTTTTCATTTCAGTTTGATTTATCTCATGCGCCACTATTGAAACATCCGCTAGCGCTTTCGCCGCCTCTGCGATTTTCCACTAGCAGAAATAGCCTCTCCGCAGGCTCCACGATTCCTATCGTCATCGTGACGTGTTCCCTTTCTGGCTTTTCATTGGCTGACACCTGGTTGCCATGGAGAACGAAAGCGCTACTAGCGCTACTAGCGGCCGCTAGCGTGCGTCCGAGCAGCGCTCAGTACAACACAGTCATGTGGAAAATAAAAGTATGAATGTAAACAAATGCAATAATGGCGCGGCGCGGCAAAACACGGCAGAAATAACGCAAGCAAATCAAAACAAAATGAACACAAGCGCGACACAACACATGTCTCAATGCAGTTGGTTGCCAATGCTAAGCGATGCTGATTATTGGAGTTTTGGGGCGCACCGACTCTTATGGTCATACGGCGGCCATGCAGATAATTCAATGGCCAAACCGTATGGGACCCGTTGTGCTACTATGGAGATATTTAAAACACACTTTCTATCAGTTGTCTGGGGAAAAATACCAGAAGCATCAGTGTATACGATTAAGGACCGTCTTGATGAGCCAAACGCCGGTCGCAGAGTATGGGATATGGATCCCACAGCTCACCCAGGAGGCACTGTTGAGCTAAGTGAGCCCTGGAATCTCACAGAACGGGTACGATTCAGATCCTCGTCAGATCTACAGGCGCAGTTCAGCGTAATACGGGAGACCGTGACAAGTATACTGCAGATCTTGGTCGTAGTCGACTCCCGTGTCGGAGAAGGAACAGTAGATTGGCCGTGCTTCCAAATATTTTAGGAGTGCGCTAGATTTCAGTAAACGGTCGTGAAAGTTGTTGCCACCGCCAGTTTCTGATCTCCAGTCATACACCAGCTCACTGCGATAGCACTGCCGCGAATGCGGTATCACCAGGAACAGTGCACACACTTCCTCGTCTCCGCTCAGTTCGATGAGCATACTGCACAGCTCATGAGCGTAGCCAGGATTTCGGCCAGGGGGGGGGGGGGGGGGGCAAACGGGATCAGAGGGGCCCTCGTAGCCAATTGGGGGCCCACACACTGGCGGTTCGAGTTTGGGGGTACAAATTTATATCCCATCAAACCCATCAAACCGCCTGAAATCAGCACAAAATGTGCACATTTCCTGATAATAAAATCTAAGCAACTTTATCTAAGGAAGTTTGTTTTTAAATCAGCTATCAATGCATAAGCAAGCGAAATCCGATGAGTTTTCAGAAATGTGTGAGACTTTTTGGGATTCCCCCTCCTAAAAAAAACTTGGCAGATCCAGGGGAAAAGGGGCCATAGCAGCCGTCAAACCGCCTGAAATCAGCACAAAATGTACACATTTCCTGATAAGAAAATCTAAGCAACTTTATCTAAGGAAAGTTTGTTTTAAATCAGCTATCAATGCATAAGCAAGCAAAATCTGATGAGTTTTCAGAAATGTGAGACTTTGGGATTCCCCCTAAAAAAAATGTCCGTGCCCCCCCCCCCCCCCCCCACCACCACCCATCCCAAACGTCTTCTTCCAAACGTCCAGACCCCAATACATTTTGTCCTAACTTCACAATAACTTCACGCGCATCCACATGAGGGATTGCGCTGTTATTGTAGCTCGTTGGCTATGCTACCAAATGCTGCCATATGTAGGGAAATAGGAGGTCGGACAGATCATTTTGTAACCAACGCTTAAAAGTCGATAACATTAACTCGGTAGGCCTGAGGCAGGCACGTAGCCAAGGGGGGGGGGGGGGCGGGGGGGAGGCTACCCGCCCCCCCCCCCCCGCCCTGGAGGCCCGGCGGGCCCTTTTCGGGCGCGCAGCGCGCAGCGCACCGAAAAGGGCCGACGAGACCACGCTCATGGACTACGCGAAGCGTGGTCTTTAAGAGTTTAGAGCATTTCAGAGGTTCTTTAGGGGTACCAGGGCCCTTTCTGAAAGACCAGAGGGCCCTTGGACGTTCAGCAGAGCCCTGTACATGTCAGAAGGGCCCCTGGACAAGCCGAAAGGGCCCCTGAGCGGGTTAAAGGGCCCCTGAACACGTCGAATGAGCACCGAACCAGCACAGAGGGACCCCTGGGAAGGTCGGAGAGGCCCCTGAGCATGTCGGCAGGGCGACAAAGCAGCCAGTGCAGTCCCTTGTCAGGTCTTAAGGACCCCCTGAACAGGCTGGAGGGCCCCTGGACAGACCAGCACCAGAGGGCCTCTGGGAAGTTAAAAGGGCCCCTGTGCATGTCAGAGGGGCCTCTGACCAGACCAAAAGGGCCCCTGAACATGCCGAATGGGCTCCTAGTCAGCACGGAGGGGCCCCAGGGCAGGTCGAAGGGCCCTCTGAGCATGTTGACAAGGCGACAAAACAGAAAGCGCAGTCTCTTGCCAGGTTGGAAGGGCCCCTTAGAAGGCTGGAGGGATCCTGGGCAGACCAGAGGGCCCTTGGGAAGTTCAAAGAGCCCCTGTGCATGTCAAAGGGGCCCCTGACCAGACCGAAAGGGTCCCTGAGCAGGTCAGATGGCCCCTGATTACGTCGAATGGGCCTCTGGCCAGCACAGAAGGACCCCTGGGCAGGTCGGAGAGGCCCCTGAGGATGTCTGCAGGGTGAAAAAGTAGCCAGTGCAGTCCCTGGCCAGCTCGGAAGGGCCCCTGAGCAGGCTGGAGGGCCCCTGGACAGACCAGAGGGCCCCTGGACAGATCAGAGGGCCCCTGGAAAGTTGAACCTCACAAAATAAAGTGGCCGAAATCCGTAGAGTTTTTAATTTTTTTTTCTTTCGGGGGGGGGGGGGGGTAACGCTCGGGAAGGGGCCCTTTGGAGGCGCCCCCCCCCCCCCCCCCCCCTCACACACCCCTGGACGAAATCCTGGCTACGTGCCTGGCCTGAGGGGCCCTCGAAATGCCTGAGGGGCCCTCGAAATGCCTGAGGGGCCCTCGAAATGTCTGAGGGGCCCTCGAAATGTCTGAAGGGCCCTCGAAAGGAATTGGAGGCCCTGGGAAGGCCTGAGGGGCCCTCGAAATAAATACCAGCTCTTAAATGCTGTTATTTATTCGTGATAGATTTGTTCGTGGACGTTCTTTATGCGACATAAGGCGTTTTGCGGGCACCTGACACCATCCAAAACACTGGGGCCTTCGGCCCCAGGGGGCCCTCGCTCGGTCGCCAGAGGGGCCCGCCTGGCCTCCAGGAGGGGGGGGGGGGCATGGCCCCTTTGCCTCCCCCCCTGCCCCTTGGCTACGCCACTGGCACAGCTGTCCAAGACCCTGTAGCAGAATATGGCAGCATTCACGCCCGGGGCGGTGGAGAATCTGCAGCGGGCGGCGACCATCACCGGGACGCGGCAGTCGCGCCTGGTCAGTACACCTGATCGTGCCCGCTGGCGCTGTGTACCGCCTGTCCAGCCGGTCGGCGCGGGCACGGCGTCGCCGGATTGGCAGAGCCGCGGGTCGGCCGACCCGGGTTATCCGCCCATGACAGACCTGCTACTCCTGGTCTACCGTATTATTGTTAAAAAACTAAATTGTCTAGTCTACATTCTGCAATCAGACAGATATGTCCCTGGGATTGCAGAACCTACCTGGTAACGTCGCGCCGGGCCGTCTGGGCGTCTCCGTCACCGGCGGAGTCCAGGCCGGTCATCTCTTACACCACCAGGCGGAGCACGTCAGCAGTGAGCTGATGCATGTCGGGCACCGCGGCCTGCATGCGGCCCTAGGTAGCGCGCTGCCGGGAGCGCAGCTGCGCGGCGGCCTGCAGGCGGCGCCACGTGTCTCCGGCAGCGGCCGTCTACCGCCAGGCGATCTCCAGCGCCGCCACCAGCTGCTGTAGCTGGGTCAGCAGCTCCGCCTCCCGGCGTGGCCGGTGCAGAGCCAGGGGACGCAGAGCCAGGGGACGCAGCGACAGCGGGTCAGCGGCGGCAGCAGCGACGGGACGGGACGGGGTGGACACTCAGACCGCACGGCGGGCAGCTCAGACCGCACAGTGGCCTCGGCCACGTCAGAGCCGGCGCACGGCGCGCTGCAGCACCGATAACTGGTGGAACGACGGGTGGTACCAGGCCCGCGCTCGGCTGGCGCAGAGTTCCCTGAAGCCGCCTAGTTGGGCCGTACCGTCACACCACTGCCCGTCCTAGTTCGGTCCAGTGAGGTCGTCGGCTCCATTACAGCACCGCCCTGTCACTGATTGGTCTGTTCATGTCACTGATTGGTCGCCACAGCTGGTCTGCGTCACTGATTGGTCGCCACAGCTGGTCTGTGCCTCTGATTGGTCGCCACAGTTAGCCTCTAGCGGGTGGCGGTCCCCGTCCGCCTCCTCCAGTTCACTGAGGGCCACATCAAGGTCTGCCCAGTCATCGCTGTTCTCCTCCTCCTGGGTTGGCAGTGGGGTCCGGCGGCCGGCCGGCGTCTGCTGCCGCTCCGCCCAGGCAGTAGTCGTGACCAGCAGCTGGCCGGTCAGCCAGAGCAGCTGGTGCGCCAGCCGCGCCGGCTCCAGCTCGCCGTGCGCCAGCCGGTCGCGCAGCCGCGCCCCGGCCGACCACACCAGCATGTCGCACGGCTGGCAAAGCACCGGGTCGCCGCAGAGGGCGCGCAGCGGGCCGCCGCCGCCGCCAGCTACCAGGTCTTCCAGCGTGGTGTAGAGCATCTGGTGCTCGGCGGTCAGTTGCCGCTGGCGCCGCGGCAGTGAACGAACCGACGACGGCGGTAGAGGGCGAGCGCCAGCCGCCAGTGGGGCCGCATCACCACCGGCACAAACTGCGAACGGAGCACGAGCCGCCACAAGCCGTCCACCTAACGCCCGCTGACCGCCGGGAGCTGCAGACGACAGCAGCGCCTCGTCTCGTCTTGCCTGGAGACATGGAAGGAATACACATCAACACCATGCTAATGCACCAGCACAATTTCTATTATTATTGCAACTCGAGACTTTGAGCCTTGAGAACCTGATGCGAGCACATCTTCTCTTGTCACTGGCTGCGCCAACGTAGTATCGGAAAAAACCTGGATATTGATGCATTTGATGTTCAACCGAGTCACACATGCGGCGAAATGAATTAACGCGATGTAATGATCACTTACTATGTGTTGACCACCTCAGATGTCCTTCGCATTTGGGCGCAGATGAGGCTTGTATGCCTCCACTGTAGGCACAGCTCTTCAGTGCGTATTGTTGCCACTGTCCATACAGCAGCCGGTGACGCCAGGCAGGCGATCACCCTGAAACAGATAGACAATCATTTAACACAGAGATTCAGCCTAAAAAAGTTACCATTCAAAGGAAAATAATGACCTTTTCCAAACACAAAAATGGAGTTAGCACTTAACATGGGAAGAAGCACTCAACTCTTAAGTAAATCCAATCGCATTTTGCATCAAAATGTGCCTAACCAAAGTTATTTCAAGTTAAAGTTGATAAGCGTTCCACGCTTTTAACGGTTGGTACTCAGAAAATAGGTACTTGGTAACGAATTCACTGCCCGAGCTCAAATTAGCCTCCCTACGCATTGCTATTTATCATGAAGGTATATAATATGCAGACATGTGCCATGTCCAAAAAAATATGATCAAGATCCACAAGATCCCACGACAAAATTATTTTTCAGGATCCAGGATCCACAGGATCCCACGGCAAAATGATCCTGCAGGATATAATATTCATAAGATCCCACGACAAAATGATTTTCCAGAATAAAAGATCCACAGGATCCCACGACAAAATGAAAATGACACTGCAGGATCCAGGATCCACAAGATCCCTAGACAAAACGTTTTGTTCTTCTATAGGATCGAAGATCCACAGGATCCCATGATTTTGTCCACAAGATATCTGTAAGATCCAGGATCTGTAGGATCCAACAACAAAAATATCCATTATCCAGATCCCCCCCCCCAAAAATATGTATAATATCCAGAGTACCCAGAATACAAAGGCAAATATAACAGAAATCCAGGATAAACAAGAAACTGAGGCATGTTTGCACCTGTACGTAGGAACATTTTGAAAAGTGTGTGTGTGTGTGGGGAGGGGGGGGAGCTGCAACCTCAACGGATAAACACCAAATGTCACTAGGACATTTTTTTTCTTTAAAATGTTTGTCATGAGTAACTTATTATTAGTTGACCAAATAGCAGTAATTGTAACACCATCGTGTTTGTATCGTCAAGGCGCTTCGAAACATATTAATGGTGAACCGTGGCCTGGCTAGGTCAACTTCAAAATTTGACCTCATGTCAAGGTCATTTGGTGACAAAGGTAAGTCATGTTGCATATGGGGCGATGCGACTCGAGACAACAGTGGTGTCATTCGTACGTCTTTATTGTATCAAGAGTTATTGACAAAAAGTGCTGGTGATCTCAGATGACCTCAACTGACCTTGCAGAGGTCACTGAGCAACAACTGCATATGGGTCATCAAAAATGAGCTAAAATAACATGAGCCTGAAATGATTGGCCTGATCCAATGCATATTCTCTGAAAAGGAAGCATTTGTATATTTTCCCATTTACTTATAATGGGGAGGTCACGAAATAGACCTGACCTTAGGTCACCGATACAAAAATTCGAGATAAACGAATTGTAGGTACTTATTACCTTATGCAATTCTGCAAGTTTCAATCTCTCGGAGAAACACTGGCTTTGGGACGACTACAAACATTTTTTTGGAGTTAGGTCACCTGATGTGACCTGGTGGGACACACCAGGACGACTGTTAACACGCGCCCTGGAGGACCTCTGATAATAACACGCCCTGGAGGGAGGGTCAAAATGACCCACACACACCAGGACGACTGTTAACACGCGCCCTGGAGGACCTGATAATTACACGCCCTGAAGGGGGGGGGGGTGAACATGACCCACACACACCAGGACGACTGTTAACACGCGCCCTGGAGGACCTCTGATAATTACACGCCCTGGAGGGAGGGTCAAAATGACCCACACACACCAGGACGACTGTTAACACGCGCCCTGGAGGACCTCTGATAATTACACGCCTTGAAGGGGGGGGGGGGTCAAAATGACCCACACACACCAGGACGACTGTTAACACGCGCCCTGGAGGACCTGATAATTACACGCCCTGAAGGGAGGGGGGGAGGGGGTCAAAATGACCCCCACACACACCAGGACGACTGTTAACACGCGCCCTGGAGGACCTCTGATAATTACACGCCCTGGAGGGAGGGTCAAAATGACCCCACACACACCAGGACGACTGTTAACACGCGCCCTGGAGGACCTCTGATAATTACACGCCCTGAAGGGGGGGGGGTCAAAATGACCCACACACACCAGGACGACTGTTAACACGCGCCCTGGAGGACCTCTGATAATTACACGCCCTGAAGGGGGGGGGGGTCAAAATGACCCACACACACCAGGACGACTGTTAACACGCGCCCTGGAGGACCTGATAATTACACGCCCTGGAGGGAGGGGGGAGGGGGTCAAAATGACCCCCACACACACCAGGACGACTGTTAACACGCGCCCTGGAGGACCTCTGATAATTACACGCCCTGGAGGGAGGGTCAAAATGACCCCACACACACCAGGACGACTGTTAACACGCGCCCTGGAGGACCTCTGATAATTACACGCCCTGAAGGGGGGGGGGGTCAAAATGACCCACACACACCAGGACGACTGTTAACACGCGCCCTGGAGGACCTGATAATTACACGCCCTGGAGGGAGGGGGGGGAGGGGGTCAAAATGACCCCCACACACACCAGGACGACTGTTAACACGCGCCCTGGAGGACCTCTGATAATTACACGCCCTGGAGGGAGGGTCAAAATGACCCACACACACCAGGACGACTGTTAACACGCGCCCTGGAGGACCTCTGCTAATTACACGCCCTGAAGGGGGGGGGGGGTCAAAATGACCCATACACACCAGGACGACTGTTAACACGCGCCCTGGAGGACCTAATAATTACACGCCCTGGAGGGAGGGGGGGAGGGGGTCAAAATGACCCCCACACACACCAGGACGACTGTTAACACGCGCCCTGGAGGACCTCTGATAATTACACGCCCTGGAGGGAGGGGGGATTTCGCCCCCCCCTATGATCTCGAAAACCACGCAATATAGCGACAAGCTGAAAACTTCGTTAGATTGCTCGAGACAATCTATCGATCGGCGACAATCTATCGATCGACAACAATCTATCGGTTTGTGTTTAGGTCAGAGGTCATCAAAGGTCAGATTTCCCAGATTTAGGACTTCGCTCCAGACATCCTCAAATATCTCGGGATCTATGATAGCTAGGAACAAACTGAAAAAAGTTAAAAGCCGTTTTCAACGAGCAGGAAATCTTATGCATGCGATAAACTATTATTGCTTGAGGTTATTATTTATATGATTATAAATTTGAGGTTTTGAGCGGGTTGGAGAACTAATTTTTGCTATTGGAATCACCATGCAAGGTCAAAACGAGGAAATATGTCTGGAGAAAAAGGTGTTGGTGATGCCCCCCATATCCCCCTCTGCGTCCGCCAGTGTGTGCTTTCTATATTAGACCCTTTTGTACTGGACAAGAACACCGATTGATTTGCGCCGCGTAGCGGTGCGATTTTTTTTGCTTTATTTTGTTTTTGTCTGGACAACTTGGCCCTAAACAAAATCTAAAGGTTCTATAATCTATACGTATCAGCCCAAAGGGGCCCTCAGGGCCCCTCGAGTCCGATACGTTGTTGCCTCTGGTATAAAGGCACGTTGGTGCCCCTTCATAGCCCAGGGGACGGGAGGCATGAAGGGACATTTTGGGCATAATTTAGCAATTTTAATTTCGCATCATTTCACTATTTTTTATTCTCCCCAGCGACCAATGCTTGTGATTTCATGGCGGCACCAGACCATTGTCTTCCCTCCTATATTCAAGGAGGCATAGTGCCCCGGTGTCTCCCCTCGTCCCACAGTGCCGCCTACCGTCACGATGGTGCCCCTGGCCCACCACCCCTGGATGGTGATGCCCTTGGTTCAAAGAACACCGAATGATTTGCGTCGCTAGCGGCGCGGATTTTTATGCTTTATTTTGGTGGTGCTCCGGCGCGATGGTGCCCCCCTCCCGATGCGGTGGTGCCCCCATGGCCCAAGGGGGGGGGGAGTCGTGATCCCCGTGACCTTCCCCCTGGACCCGTCACTGTCCAGAGGTCTTCAAATGTCAAAAAGGCTATTTGTTGACCAGGTTAGGTCCACTGAAATACATTTTACCTCAGGTCAAGGCGAGTGGTGACCAAAGTAGGTCATGTTGCATATTGGGAGACGTGTCTCGAGACAAACACATTGGTACAGTTTGCACTTCTATCTTCACTATGTCGATAGTTATTGACAAAAGTATTGGTCACGAAATTGACGCGACCTTAGGTCACCGCAATCAGACATTTGAGATAGACAAATTGTAGGCATCTATGACCTTATGAAATTCTGAAAGTTTAAAACCGATCGGCCTAAAACGGGGGCTGCGGTACGACCGTAAACGTTTTGGAGGTGGGGTCATCACATGACCTGGTCTGGTGACATGATCTGAGATGACCCAAGGTCAATAATGTATTAATGTGAATAGTTGATTTCCGAACAGGTATGCAAAAAACGGCGGCGCTACGTGCCGCCGTTTTTGCGATATCCTCGCAAAACCTTAGGGGTGGGCGGATTTCGCCCCCCCCCTCCAACGCCCGTGTTAAGGCACCTATACCGAACCAATATCAACGATCGAAGAGGGGGCTATCGCTCAAATGCGGGGTGCAGTTACATTGTTGGCTCTCGACCTAAAACGTGGGACCCTGAACTCCCCCCGGTTCTTAGGTATATGCTCATGGGCGTCGCCACCACTAGGGACACTGGGCACACTGTCCCTAGTAGTTTTCAAGCCCTCGAAATCTTCTAGAGACTGTCCCTAGTAATATTTGAAAACACAGAACGGCCATAATTCAACTCCAGCCATCTGTAAAACGGAAATACTTGATTCATTTAATTCCCGGCGAATTCTTTGATTTGGAACATACAAAAACGTTATTGGTGAAGTTATTGTTATTATGTAGTATGTTATTGCTGTTAAACAATCTACTGTTTAGAACAAGTGACATACATACTCGTGGGTATTACATAAATGAAACTAAGCTATATCATGCTAGGAATAAAACATAAGATCTTATCACTCCAAAATCCATTAGAGATTAACTTTGTTAATAGCTTTATCCAGGAACTAGTTTGTACATTCCCTTGAAGACTGGCCACAGCGGATGTGACGTTTTGTATCACTGGACTCGGGTAGGTACGTCACTCATCGGCTTGGGCTGAAAGCCAAAACCAATGAATGATTCGATTTTCATTTCAGGACACTGTCGAAACTTCGCAGCAAAATGGTGGATGGGTGGTAATGATGGTGGGTATGGTGGCTTAGCATGGGCTCGACAGTGCTTTGCTACTTCTAAATGGATTTTAAACCGTAATTTGACGAGTTTAATTGGCGATTTGGTAGGACTTAAAATATACTTGCATAAACACCAATCCACGATTTTCATTACAAGCTTGTTTTCTTCCTTCGATGTAATTCACCTACCTGTTAAATTGTATCTCCATTAAAAATGCACCTAACATGAAACATAACTGCCAGTTGATACATTTTTACGCGAGTTTTACGTCTCATACCTATTCTCACGATGCATTTTTCATTTTCATTTGCGATGATTGAAAATACAGGTGGAACTGAACGACTGATCGAGATGAGGCAGCTTTGACTGAATATGTTCCGTTATTTCAGACATTTTGAAAATGTTCTCTGTGGCCTCGAGGCACATCGACCCAGAAATGATCCATCCGCAGTCAGAGCCTGATGGAGTCGTTGATTCACTCAGTTTGTTTGGCATCGCGCACAGATGAAACTACCCGTCATCTGCTGCGCCTTATGGTGATGCCAACCTTGTAGCTGAAATGGAAATATTGACCTTTTCCCACAAAAAAATGGAGTTATTACTTGAAATCGACAGACGAGACCAAAATATATTGTAAATTGATTACATTTTGCATATAAACATTCCTACCGAAATATATTTCAAGTTAAAGTTCATAAGCGTTCCACACTTTTAACGACCGGTACTTGGTAACGAATTTCGGTCTCCACCGAAATCCGTGCTTCTCTCGTATTGCTTTTTGACGAAATGGTATGGAAAATATGCCTTGCACTCTGTCTATTGCGATTATGTACCCTACTATCCTTAACAATCAACAATCATTGAATACAAAGATAACCAAAATTATCAGTTAACTTATGCATCCAACGACAGCCTAGTTAGTGGTTGCGACCCTCAATTTGTAAGATTTTCATTTATTTTCAACACTAAGAGTTTTGTATAGTTTTGACTCTGGTTGTATATAACACTGCTTTATCTTATCATGAAAAATAATATTTAAATCAAAAATGGACGAACTGGGCAATTAAATCGGAAGTTCACTTATGCACCCAACGGCGACCCATTTAGTGTCAGCGATTTGTTTCATTGACCAATCAAGGACGTTATCACGCTTCTTGGCGCACTTACTTCATTTCTAGCTCTACGACTTGTTTATAATCAACATTCAAACAAGAGATACTGTTCGTCACCATATGCAAGTACATAGGTATTTTTTTATTTCCCAAAATGTAATTTTTGAAATAGAAAAAGTTGTTATTTCACTTTTAAATTGAGGCACGATCAATGTGATACCATACATGTGTCACATAAAAATGCAGATATATAAATCAAAATGTCAAAATTTTCCTTTAACCCATGCCACGCTTGGGGTCTCCACCCGAACGCTGCGGGGGGGGGTAAATTTTACCCCCCTCGTATCATCCGACCCAATCATGATCGCAGCGAGACGCTCAAGGCGGCGATCGAAATCTCAAAAAGACGCTCAAGGCGGCGATAATCGAAAGTTATTGAGAAAATAAGGGAGGGGGGGGGGGGGGGGGAG
>JAXIVJ010010625.1:22500-46510 GCA_036785665.1 Chirona hameri | reverse complement strand
AGTGTCCACTAGATTTGGTATTTATTGGTAAATATCAACTTTTTCGCAAAAATAACTCTTTCGGCGTCTGCCTGATCAGCCAGCTTCTAACAGCGCTCGTTTCGCCGTTGCAAAGGGTTTGCGTATATGCGCGTTTCTTGTAGACACACTGGCATTTCCATCTCATGGGTAGTTTTGGAGTTATAAGCTCTGATGCATTCAACCCGGGATGCATTTAGCCCCGGTCTCCCTACATCCATAAATCAGTATCAGGTTTCCAATTATCCAATACATTTTAAAATAAGGAGCGGAAAATTCACAGTAAAACTCAGGAAAAAGAGTGGAAAAATAGTATCCATAGGGTGTCATTTTCCACCCAAATTGCCCAATGCTAGGATACTGGCCTCTGATAATTACACGCCCTGGAGGGGGGTGGTGCCCCCCCCCCCCCCCCTATTATCTCGAACACTACGCAACATAACGACAAGCGTAAAACGGCATTAGATAGCTCAAGACAAGCTCTATCGAAAGTATATCAGTCTATTTTTAGATCAGGTCAATATTGAGGTCACCAGAGGTCATTAAAGGTCAGATTTTCCAGATTTAGGACTTCGCTCCAGAAACCCCCAAATGTCTCGGGAACTATGATAGCTAGGAACAAACGGGAAAAAGTAATCGAAAGCTCTTGAAATTTTCAATCGCCGATGTGTCCTCAAATTTGAGCTCAGGTCAACAATTAAGGCTCCTTAGCAGGGGCGCAACCACCTAAACGGACAGTACGGAATGTCAGTACCGTTTTTGACGGGCGCCGAAGGCCCCCTTACCATTTATGTTTTGCAATTAGCACCGCCAACAGGGCAGGCACCAATGGCGTACAGAGTATACGGTCATTCAGGGAATGACCTGGTCCTTTGGACCATAGGCGCCCATGCAAAGCTGGCGCCCCTCCGATCAGTGCCGATCAGTGACGCCGCCCCTCCGGCCCGTGACGGCGTCCCTCCGGCCCGTGACGGCGCCCCTCCGGCCCGTGACGGCGCCCTCCGGCCAGCAACGGCGCCACCTCCGGTCAGTGACGGCGCCCCTCCGGCCAGTGACGGCGCCCCTCCGGCCAGTAAAGGCGCCCCTCCGACCAGTGACGGCGTTCCTCCGGCCAGTAAAGGCGCCCCTCCGGCCAGTGACGGCGCCCTCCGACCAGTGACGGCGTCCCTCCGGCCAATGACGGCGCCCCTCCGGCTATTGACGGCGCCCCTCCGACCAGTGACGGTGCCCCTCCGGCCAATGAAGGCGCCCCTGGCCAGTGACGGCGCCCCTCCGACCAGTGACGGCGCCCCTCCGGCTAGTAACGACGCCCCCTCCGGCCAGTGACGGCGACCCTCCGGTCGGTGACGGCGCCCCTCCAGCTAGTGACGGCGCCCCTCCGACCAGTGACGGGCCCCTCCGACCAGAGAAAGCGCCCCTCCGGCCAGTGACGGCGCCCCTCCGGCTATTGACGGCGCCCCTCCGACCAGTGACGGTGCCCCTCCGGCCAGTGAAGGCGCCCCTGGCCAGTGGCGTCGCCCCTCCGACCAGTGACGGCGCCCCTCCAGCTAGTGACGACGCCCCCTCCGGCCAGTGACGGCCCCTCCGGTCGGTGACGGCGCCCCTCCAGCTAGTGACGGCGCCCCTCCGACCAGTGACGGGCCCTCCGACCAGAGAAAGCGCCCCCCGGCCAGTGACGGCGCCCCTCCGACCAGTGACGGCGCCCCTCCGGCCAGTGAAGGCACCCCTTCGGCCAGTGACAGCGCCCCTCCGGCCAGTGATGGCGCCCCTCCAGCCAGTGACCACGCCCCTCCGACGAGTGACGGCGCCCATCCGACCAGTGACGGCGCCCCTCCGGCCATTGATGGCGCCCCTCCGGTCAGGGACCGAGCCCTCCGGCGAATGACCGCGCCCCTCCGGGCTCCGACAAGTGACGGCGCCCCTCCGGACAGTGGTGGCGCCTCTCCCGCCAGTGACCGCGCCTCTCCGGCGAGTGACGGCGTCCCTCCGACAAGTGACTGCCCCTCTCCGGACCGCGACGGCGTCCCTCCGGCCAGTGACGGCACCCCTCGGCTAGTGACGGCGCCCCTCCGGATAGTTTTTTTGTTCTCAGGTCTTTTCACTTAAGGGCTAGTTTATTTTCACATAATTACAGGTCAATCAACAAGCACCAACATACAAACATAAGCATCTAATGAAATAACAGTTCGCCTGGCCTCAATCACACTCAACGTTAGTGTATATGTGCGTGTATGTATGTATGCTTGTATATGTGTATGCTTGTATGTATGTATGTATGTATGTATGTATGTATGTATGTATGTATGTATGTATGCATGTATGCATGTATGCATGTATGCATGTATGCATGTATGCATGTATGCATGTATGCATGTATGCATGTATGCATGTATGCATGTATGCATGTATGCATGTATGCATGTATGCATGTATGCATGTATGCATGTATGCATGTATGCATGTATGCATGTATGCATGTATGCATGTATGTATGCATGTATGTATGCATGCATGTATGTATGCATGCATGTATGTATGCATGTATGTATGCATGTATGCATGTATGCATGTATGTATGCATGTATGTATGTATGTATGTATGTATGTATGTATGTATGTATGTATGTATGTATGTATGTATGTATGTATGTATGTATGTATGTATGTATGTATGTATGTATGTATGTATGTATGTATGCATGTATGCATGTATGCATGTATGCATGCATGCATGCATGCATGCATGTATGTATGTATGTATGTATGTATGTATGTATGTATGTATGTATGTATGTATGTATGTATGTATGTATGTATGCATGTATGTATGTATGTATGTATGTATGTATGTATGTATGTATGTATGTATGTATGTATGTATGTATGTATGTATGTATGTATGTATGTATGTATGTATGTATGTATGTATGTATGTATGTATGTATGTATGTATGTATGTATGTATGTATGTATGTATGTATGTATGTATGTATGTGTGTATGTATGTATGTATGTATGTATGTATGTATGTATGTATGTATGTATGTATGTATGTATGTATGTATGTATGTATGTATGTATGTATGTATGTATGTATGTATGTATGTATATATGCGTGTGTTGTAAACAACCGGCATCTCTCTGGACTGATCTCATTTTAACTGATCACCAAGACAGAAGAAAGGCGTTTTTTTAAAATCCCTTTAATCGAGAGTTTTCTTGAGTTATCCCCACTTACTATCGAATCCATCTGAATCATTCCTTAATCTATATGCACCATATTACTTTTCAGCTTCCATCTTTAAAGTTTTCGTCATTACAGTTAGCGAGGGTGAAACTTGATGCATTCGCGCTTTGTGTATTACATCCTTACCAATCGTTGCTAGTAAGGCAATTATATTTGAAAGATCATTGCGGAAGAACCAACTGATAATGTTGATATGTACTACTTTATTGTATTGCTGTTTTATGCATGAGATAACTTCCTCGATGAATATTTCAACCTTCGGACTTACCAGAAAACATGGGCTAGAGTTTCTGTTGCCTGTTCACAAAAGGTACAAAGGTTCGAAGGTTGTATATTCATGGCTTCCAGCAGCTTATATGTTGGATATATTCTTATTATTATTCTATAATGTAAGTACAGCAAATACGTAGACGTCGTGGCATTTACAAGTTTTGAGAATGTTCCATTGGTGTAGCCACCTATTTCGCTTTGCCATTTATTGTTTACTTTCAGATCGGTCTCTAAATGTTTTGTGCTAAAGGTTTCACAAATACATTGTAAACATATTTGGTGAATTGGTGAATTTGGATTCGTTCATTACGACTTTTATCTTATATGGAATGTTTGGGTTATTAACCTTTCTTCCTGAATAGTTTAGCAAGTTCTGCGGAAGTCTCCGTACCAACCTTTCGGTAGCAAATGAATGTCATTTCTATTCCAAATTTTCTTTGATATTTTCCTTTGAGTATAACTGGCCAGAAGAAGGATTACATAAATTGCAAATAAAACATAACCCTTGTCTGTCCCATTGCTTAATAATACTTTTTGGAAATCCACTACAGTCAGAAAACCATATAGTTTCCGATAGTATTTCTTGATTACTGGGTTGGTATTGTGTAGCAAACATTATTAATAGGGGGTGGATGTCACCCCCCCCCCCCCCCCGCCCCCTCGGTTTTTTTCTGGAATAACTCGCGTAATTTCCAACCGATTGCGATGCAAATTTCAGTACCCTACATTTTAAGAAATAAAAATCCATACTCTGAAAATTTTGAATTTCTAACCCACATGACCCGTAACCTATGACCCGTTTATCAAGGTCATGTCAAGCGCAACTGGCGTCCCGTAGTATCGATGCTTGTAACTTGTGCAGTTTCCGAGTGTGTGTTGTTCAGGAGCATATGCACAGGTGTTTCCAGGTGACAGTTGTGGTTTCCACTAAGATTGTGACCTCGATTGACCTTTTCAGAGGGCAACTGAGGTCATTGACCTCCGATGACCTCAGATGACTTGTTTGGGCTTCTGGCGGTTTCTAGGACATTTTGTGACGCTGATTTCGAATTTGGGATCCATTTTACATAATTGTATGTTCCACTGAGGTCATGCGCTTCCACAGGTCAACCGAGGCCACTGACCTCAGATGACCTGACATGACTTTTTTGGAATTGTGCAGTTTTTAGGACATTGTGTGACGCTGATTACGAATGTAGTACCCATTAAGCATTATGCTATGCTCATTCACGATTCTAGCTCGATAAATTTCAATTTATACGCATTTACAATTTTAATGACTTTTTGGTCATTGGCATGACCTCAGAGGTCACCTAATGACCCAATACCTTAAAATCGGAAAATAACAGCTTTCTCTCGTCACAAGCAACACGCTCGTCTTTGAATCGAAGCGCTAGCTCAATTAGGAGCGAAACACTAGGGGGGTTCGTACCCCCTACCTGAACACGTAGTGATTTTACCCTATCCGGGCGAGGGTTAAGTATATCTTTGTACAAATGGTTTGTTATGCATTTCCTTATTAACATGAGTTTTTCCTTCCCATATGTAAGGAGATGATTTACATTTGGTAATTGTGTATGTGCTATATATATATGTGTCCAATCGGCTTTTGAAGTACTCTCCGGATAGTGACGGCGCCCCTCCGACCAGTGACGGCGCCCCTCCGGTCAGTGACGGCGCCCCTCCGGCGAGTAACGGCGCCCCTCCGACTAGTGACTGCCCCTCTCCGCCCGTGACGGCGCCCCTGGCCAGTGACGGCGCCTCTCTAGCTAGTGACGGGGGGGGGGGCAACTCTCCTTCCGCACGGTGCGGAAGCCACGGTGCGGACAATTTTCGTCAATATTGATGGCGCCCCTGTGGATTGGGTTGCGCCCCCCAGGCCTCAAGGCAATGACCTGGTCCTTTGTGAATTTCTGCGCACGCCACTGACAGACACTCCTGGGAATCGGACAATTAGCACTCCTAGAAGTAAATGGCGACTTAGGAACAGGATAGGCGCCACTAGAAGCAAATGCCGCCCCATGGAGCAAAACAGGCACCCTACCTGACAATAAGCAAATGCCGCCCCCACGGGTAAAACAGGCGCCCTCTAAATTGGACAAATGCTCATTGTCCATAAGCAGCTAATGCCGCCCCATATTGTGAAAAACAGCCGTCCACTAAGCCAGACAATGGGCTTCCTTAGAAGTAAATGCCGCCCCATGGTCTCACACACTGGCGGATCGAAGGAGGGGGGGGGGGCATCAGGGACAAATCCCCTCCCCCAGGAATCTGGGGGGGGCATTCAATGCAAGTATGCCCCCCCCCCCCCCCCAATTAATCGTAAAATCGTAAACATTGTCTTTGCAGCAGTCAAAATCCAGCTATCCACAGTCAAAAAACGGAAAATTTCGCGCTCCTTTGCGGCATGACACAAGTTTCGCAATATAGTCTGCCGAGTTCCTAAAAAGGCGACGCGAACGCAAGGACGCGGACATCGGCTCCCGGAAGCTGCTCCAGCGGTGCCCAACTTGCTGGACCCGGAAGAGCTAATAGTGGGGACCAGGCCAGGAACATCTCCCCAAGCCATCTCCTCTCAGGCTCCTCCAGATCCACAGGGACCATTTATGCGCGGAAAAATCGTTCTGCCTCTTGCTGCTTCCAAACCATTTGCAATGTTACCAGTTGTTTGTTGCAGTTCGGTACATATGTATACAGTTATTATAATATGAAAACCTTAAGGGTGTGCGGATTTCGCCCCCCCCCCCCCTCCCCCCCCCCCCCCCCCTCCCCTCCAGGGCGCGGGTTAATGGAGAGTCTGGAGGCCGAGCGCGTGCTCAGTACATCAGCTACTTTGTTGTTTGAGCTTTCGATCTTCTGATGTATGATATGCTTCCAGTGCAGATCCTTGATGTTCAGATCATTGCAGGATGACTCGTTTGTTAATTCAGACTGTTGCAGGTCCCAGGGTAGATTCTGCAAAATATGCCGGGTATGATATCGAAACTAGGTATTAGTTATATATTATATAACCTCAGAAGTTACGGCGCCCTAATACCCAACCCCGAATCACCACCATCACTACACCTAGAATAAGTAGTTGAAATCGTGTTAGCGAAGCTAAAATATGCAGGGGGCCCTGTGACCATGGGGACCCATGTATGTGCCAGGGGGACCATATCACTGACCGCGGGTACTACCTTGGCAAAATCCTGGATACGCCTTTGTTCACAAGTTGCACAATGTCTATCAAATAATGTCCAAAACATAAATGTTATACTTACTTTTCCATTGTTGCATCGTGGAAAGCACGTCGTATACCACGTCGTTGGGAGGAGGCGTCTCCGACTAAAAACAGCCTGTATTCGCAAGAAAAACAAGTTGATCGATTGAAGAAACAAGCCAGGAGATAGCTGAGCTTGGTAAGTATCGTGGGTGATAAAAATATACCAAAAATACAGCAGGAAAAGTGAAATTCAGCCTCGAATGAAGGGAGCCGTTACGTTTCCCAATGCACTGCTCTCGTGTGCTTGCCACACATGGTTGACTAAAAACAACCTGTATTCGCAAGAAAAGCAAGTTTATCGATTGAAGAAACAAGCCAGGAGATAGCTGAGCATGATGCCGTTATCGGGAATTGTTACAGCAGGGGGCGCCCTCCGATCCTGTTGGACGTGAGGTTAAACGGGTAAGCGGTTCGGATGGAGCTGGATACGGGGGCGTCTGTGTCTGTCTGCTCCTACAGCCGGTTCAAGGAGCTGTGGCCCTCTGGTGACCGTCTGTTGCGTCCAACGGATCTGCTCCTGCGCACGTCTCGGGAGAGAGGCTGGTGGTCATAGGCGAAGTGATGATAGACGTTTGCTATCAGGGATCGTCCTACAGGCTTCCGTTGCTTGTTTTGGAGGGAACTGGACCACTGTTGTTGGGGAGAAACTGGCTGCACCAAATTCGTCTCGACTGGCAAAGTGTGTGCTCTGTTTCAGAGAAGACCGACGTCGAGGCTGTCGGGAACAAGTTCCCGGAGGTTTTTCAGGATGACCTCGGTTGCGCTCGTGATGCAGAGGTCAGCATTCCGGTGGACGAATCCGCACAGCCCATGTTCTTCAAACCAAGGACGGTGCCGCTGGCGTACAAGTCGTAAGTAGATGCTGAACTGGAGCAGCAGATCAAAGCAGGCCTTCTCGTGCCGGTCAAGTGGAACAGCTGGGCAGCCCCATAGTCACCGTGCCCAAAGCATCAGGTGAGATCAGAATATGTGGGGATTACAGATTAACAGTGAAGCATTCCGGTGGACGCAAAACGCAAAAATCTTGTTCTGTCCAACCAAAGTGTCACCGATGTCACAGTGCGGGACGGAACATTCGACTCTGACCACAAGGAAGTTGTTCGTACTGTCAGAAAACTAACAGCATCAGCCACGTTAGTTACTAGAATTACTGTATTTAAATATAAAGACGCCGATTTTGTCAGGATGAGAAGGTCGCTCGAAGTGTACCCGTGGCAGGTTCTGGATGATAAGCATGTAGACGAGGCCGTTGACATGTTCAATGATATTCTGTGCGCGACTATTAAGGACTGTATCCCTACTGTGCAGATCGAGCGGAATTACCCGCCTTGGTTCGACAGAGAGCTACGCACTCTGTTAACCCGCGAGTCACTGGGGGGGGGGGGGGGGGTTAGCCCCCCCTTAGGAATATTAGGAATATCTCAATAACTGATGCAGATATCGACGCCAAAATGTCAGTACCTTTCCGGGCATCATTTTTACACCTTTTGAAGAAAAAAAAATCGTCAGAAATTTTTCGAGATATAGTGAATTTAGTGACGTCACTAAACACGATTTTGACTCCAAAATCGGCTAAACTTTGCCAGGCCAGACAAATGCTGCATTTGAAGCAAAATGCAATCGAAAACTATAAAAGGTAGACAATTACATGGGCTACAAACCAGCTATCTCGAAATTGCAAAAATTGATTGTTTTACCCCCCCCCCCCCCAAAAAAAACTTTTTTTGAAAAAATGCTCACAAAATCAAAATTTTCAAAGATATTGAAGAAAAAAAAACGGAATATATGTCAGATAACGACATATGGGCAACTACCATACCAAATTTCGAAATTATATCATCTTTTTTGACTGTCATGGCATATAAAGTATGGGTAAATCATGACGTCATATTTTGAAATTGCGTTTTTTGGCTTTTATTGACAGGATACAGACAAATAAATGCCAGCATTGTTTTTTTTTAGATAAAACTGATATAGAAAAATGTTTTTTTCGCTTCGATTTATAAATGTCAAATTTTGACCTTCAGTGACCTGAACTTGACCTGAACTTGACACTAACTTCACGTAAATATAGTCAGGTGGTAAAATGACTACCACTATCGAATTCTACGCGTAAAAGCATCCATAAAACATGTGCTGCATGACTTTCGTAGATATTTTGTGTGTAGTGACCTTTTGTGACCTGACCTTGACCTTGATCTTTTGCAACAATCTCACTTTAGCTCATGTGGGATATGTATCATACCTTTGACAGCACTTTGGGTGATTATAGGCGCAATCGAAGGCCATGGATAGCAAATATTGTCCATAAACTCAAATACCTCGATTTTGACGTTTGACTTGACCGTGACCTGACATGTGACCTTAATTTGACATTTTTAAGTTTGCGGTAGGCTTATATCATTGAGCGCTTTCGAATTCCGCCTTGCGCGTCCCGCTGCGATAATTGGTTCTGAAGATACCAGGGGGGCTAAAAAAGCCCCCCCCCCACAGTGAGTCGTGTTACAGAATATACCCCAATGACTGCCGGGTTAAGACAGAAGGAGTGTTCATTTCGAAGAATGAAAAGAAATAAGTGTGAGGAAACTGAGGCAGACTTCCGCGATAAGAGGAGCGATTTTAAAACTGCGGCTAACACCAAATATAGTGAATATCTTGTCGGACTAACACACGATTTTAAAAGCAACCCGAAACGATTCTGGTCTTTCTTAAAGAATAATAATAGTGGGAACAAGCGCCTGTCAATGCTCAAGGTAGGAGGTGTCGATATCACGGACGACAGGGAAAAGGCTAACGCTTTGAATGTCGCATTCTCATCCAAATTATCCGGCACTCTTATCGCGGAGTTTCCCGCTGCCCCAGTATACGATGTGCCGCAGCTGATCAATATGTACTGTGACATCGACACTGTCCGAGCGATACTCGATAGCATACCGGAACACAAAGCGTGTGATCCCGACGGGATAAGTGCGAGGATTATCCGTGAATGCCGAGATGTACTCGCTGTACCACTGACCAAAATATGCTCGATGTCGCTCCGGCAAGGAATATTCCCGGAACCTTGGAAGCGTGCAAATGTTGTGCCCATTTTTAAGAAGGGTAGCGTCAAGGACCCGAGCTGTTACAGGTCCGTGTCGTTGATTCCTCTGTTCGGAAAATTACTGGAGAGAGTTGTATATTTGAGCCTGTTGCGTCACGAGGATCCTGTCTGTCACCGGCGCAACATGGTTTTATACCCGGCCGCTCCTGTGTGACCAACCTAGCATCAATGCTGAGCACTGCCTGGGAATCCATTGCGGAACGTATTCAAACAGATTGCATTTACACTGATTTTTCGTCAGCTTTTCAAAGCGTTAATCATGCTCTCCTGCTCTACAAACTCAAAAATTCATACAACATTTCAGATTGTGCATTGCTATGGTTTACTTCATATCTTGAAAACAGGCAACAACGCGTAGTTGTAAACGGGCAGTGCTCGGCGTGGAGCCCGGTAACTTCGGGTACTCCCGAGGGAGGTATAATCTCCGCTTTACTGTTTGCGATGTACGTCAACGATCTTCCTATTGGGATGTCCTCTGGGGTTCTGCTGTTCGCGGATGACGCAAAATTATACAGGAAAATTTCAAGAAACTCCGACGCCCAAGCCCTTCAAAATGACCTCAATAAGCTATATGAGTGGTCAAAAGTATGGAAGTTAAAGTTAAACTCATCTAAATGTAAATCTTTCCGAATGTCATTGAGAACAAAGCCATTAGAAACAACTTATCACATTGATAGGACTGAACTAGAGCACGTTGACCAAATTCGGGACCTCGGAGTTATACTTGATACAAAACTTACATTCGGACCACATGTAGATAGTTCAGTGAACAAAGCAAACAGCTCTCGGTGTACTGATTCGATCATTCCAAAAAGCCAGCCCCAGAGGATATCTCAATGACCGATCCGTCATTGCTTCGTACTGCGCACACGTTCGCTCCAACTTGGAGTACTGTAGCGTGATTTGGGGAGGCGCCGCTTCATCGCATGTCATTCGATTGGAAAGGATAGAGCATAAGTTTGTAATGTGGCTCAACGCTCAGGTGCGCTCTCAATCGTCGTCGCTTGCGTATTGTGACACTGAAACATTTTAGCCTATAGTGTCTGTATCTGCGCGTAGAACTCAATACGATATCATGTTTTTGCGTAACGTTTTCACCGGCAAAATCCGTTCATCATTTATATTACAGTCATTCTCACTCAATGTACCCTGCCGCGCCACAAGACAACAATCTCGAACTCTGTTCAGCATTCCATATGCCGGGGTGTCAACTGTGAGAGAAGGCATTTGTGTGAGGCTGCCCAGACTGGCTAATAGGCTCGTAGATAAATGTTCCACGGTGGACCTGTTCTCAGACACTCTAATCATTTCGTGGCAAAGTAAGGTCATATGTCGCTTCATTGTAAGTAGGTAGTCTATACGCGCCATGTACGTTTTATTTGTCACCGTTATCGAAATGTGATAGGTATTGCTGTGCGTAACTATTGTTACTTTTTATTTCTATTTAATTTTATATTCGTTTTCATTTTTACCTTTGTCTTCATTTTCGCTATTTTATCTTCACTATTTCATCACATATTTCTTATTTCGTATTTTATTCTTATATTTTAAATCTATCCGTGTCATTTAACAGCTTTTAACCATCGCCTTTGTATTATAGAGGATCTTCTAGGTGATTTTATATTATTATTAGAGGTATAGATGGTTATGGGTGAGGGATGCAATGTGATCTTTTAAGTATGTGAATGCGTGTGGTTTTATCTGACTTCGCCCATAAATGGTTCACCCCGTCGGCGATGATGTTAAATAAATACAAATAAATGAACAAGATCACGCCTCTGGACCAGTACCCGTTACCAAAAGCGGAGAGTTATTCACAAAGTTGCAAGAGAGTACGGTTTTCAGTCAGCTAGATCTTAAGAGTGCTTATAATCAGCTGCCCTTGGATGAGAAAAGCAGCAAGTACCTGGCTATCAACACTCACAAGGGTATCCTCGTTCCAACCCGTTTGGGGTTCGGGTATGCTTCAGCCCCAGCAGTGTTTCAGCGGTACATGGAAACGCTGCTGTCGGGAATACCAGGGGTGGGGTTGTTCCTTGACGACGTGGTCGTGTCTGTAAAGAACCCGCAGGAGCACAGAGCCGCCCTGGAAGAGGTCCTGCGGCGCTTCTTGGACGCCAACCTGAGGCTGCAGCGGAAGAAGTGTCGGTTCGGCGTGAAGTCGGTGATCTACTTGGGTCACCACATCGATCCAGACGGGGTGAAACCGACGGTAGAGAAGGTCAGTGCGGTGGAGAACGTCCCTGCACCAAAAGGCATCAAAGAGCTGCAGGCCTGGCTGGGTCTGATCAATTATTACTCCAAATTCTTGAAAGATGCCCTTGCACCGATGTACAAGCTGCTGAGAAATGGTCAGAAGTGGGAGTGGGGTCCGGAGCAACAGAGGGCGTTTCAAGCGGGAAAGGATTTGCTCACATCTCCCCGGACTGGCGCACTTTGATGCATCGGCGCCGGTGATGCTCGCATGCGATGACAGACCCTTGGGGTCGGGGGTGCGTGTTGAGCATTGTTGACACACATCTCGGGGAGCGCCCTGTTGCATTCTACTCTCGATCACTGTCTCAGACAGAGCAGCGATACTCCCAGACGGATCGCGAAGGATTGGCTGTCATCGCAGAGGTCCACCGGTTCCATTACTACTTGTCTGGGAGAAAATTCAGCATACGCACGGATCACAAACCCCTGCTGGGAATGCTTGGGAAAGACAAACCGATATCGCCCACGGCATCTCCCAGGGTAACCCGGTGGGCGCTGCTCCTGTCGGGATATAAGTACATGTTGGAGTATGTCCCGGGGTCAAAACAGGGTCACTGTGATGGTCTGAGCCGCCTGCCTCTGCCAACAGGACCGTGTGAGCTGCCAACGCCCGCAGAGACGGTACATCTCATGGAGTTTGTGGACTCAACTCCAGTCACAGCAGAAAGTGTCAGATTATTCACAGCCCGAGACCCGCTACTGAGTGTCGTCCTGCGGTACACCCGGGACGGATGGCCTGCCGATGGACCACATGCTCCGGAGCTGGTATAGTATCGCCGCAGAGAAGGTGAGCTTAGCACACACGATGGCTGTTTGCTCTGGGGCTCACGTTTCGTGGTGCCGACCAAGTTGCGAGATGGCGTCCTCGAGATGCTCCACGAAGGGCATATGGGCGAAAGTCACACCAAGAGTTTTGCAAGGATGTATGTGTGGTGTCCAAATGTGGATGCTGACATCTCTCAGATGGTCAGTCAGACCATCTGACATCATGCTAGACGTACCGCAGACAGGCACCAGTCACGCCCCTCAGCCCGTGGGCTTGGCCCACCCGCCCCTGGGAGGGGATTCATGTGGACTATTGGGGGCCTGTAAACGGGCAGATGCTGCTGGTGATCGCTGACGCGTGCACCAAATGGTTGGATGTGCATGTGACAGACGACTCGCTCCACTGCTGAGGTATCGGTAAAAGAGCTGCGAAAATCTTTTCGTGTTGGGGCTTACCAAAAGTGATAGTCTCCGATAACGCTACGTGCTTCACATCGCCGACGTTCCAGTCATTTTGTGATCAAAACGGCATTAGGCATCTGATCACGGCCCCGTTATCACCAAAGAGTAACGAACTGGCGGAAAGGGCTGTTCAGGCTGTAAATCAGGGCTTAAGGAAGCAGCATGGTGGAACCATTCAGTCGAGGCTAGCGAGATTTTTGTTGGCATATCGTACTACTCCCCATAGCATCACCAGACACACGCCAGCGGAGCTGATGATGGGCCGCCGGCTTCGGACTCGCCTTGACTGCGTCCTTCCGAACTTGCAGGATCAGATGTGGGCTTCGCAGCAGAGTATGAAGCAAAAGTATGATGAGAGTGCCCAAGATCGCACAGTTCTGCCTGGAATGCATGTTCTTGTTTTGCAGGTGGCCGGTCTGGCGAGGGTCGATCGTTCGACCCGGTGGCTGCGCGGGAGCTGCATCGGGCGGTCTGGCTCGAAACTGACCGTAAGGCTGACAGACGGCCGAGTGGTCCAGCGCCATCTGGACCAGGTCGTCCCAGATGTGTCCTGCGGGTCACGCCGTACCGGGATCTCCGACGGAGCGTACGCTGAGAACGTCACGGCAGCAGCTCCGCCCACGGTCGCAGCCCCGCCCACGGCAGCAGCTCCGCCGGTGTCCCGGCCAGGGTCGCCGACACCCGCTGTCGCAACCGACAGGACCGTGTCGAAGCCCGTATCGGTGTCGATATCGGTGCGGGCTGGCTCTCCAGAGCCGACGTTGGCGACACCTGTGGAGGAGGTTGCCCCTCTGCCTGATCAGTAGCTGAGTGGCCCGGTGGCTGATGTGACTACGACAAAGGCGCCACCTGTCGCGGCTGAGCTCTCACCGCCGCCGCGATATAACTTGCGACCGCGCAAGCAGTGTTCAGCGCGAGTGTGAAAAACTGGACGTTTTGATTCGGGGGAGGGATGTTGTGAGTGCACCACTGAGTGGAGGCCTGGGCGCGCCCCTGCGCAGGGCCGGGCTGGCCGCCCTCTGATTGGCCATGTGCCACGTGACTATGGCCGGGAGGTACGCACCGGCCGACGCGGGGTCGGCCGGGCGTGGACAATACAGTTCGTGCCGAGACACCGTGTGTGTACTGCATGCGGAGATAACAAATACCCAAACCAAATTTAAAAGCAATATCTTTATTTTTGCTGACTTATCGCTCCCTAAGTACGAGTAACTCATGACGTCATATTTTGAAATTGTTGTATTATTTTATTGACCAGATACAAACAAATAAATGCCAGCATTGTGTTTCTGGGACAAAACTGGTCTAGACACATGCCTTTCTTATTTAAATTTATCAATTTCAAATTTGTCCCTTATGTGACCTGACCTTGACCTTATATGGTGTCAGATTGTGAAAATGACTGCTACTATCGAATTATACGTGTAAAATAACCCATACAACATGTGTCGCATGGCTTTCGTAGACCTGTGACATTCTGTGACCTGACCTTGACCTTGACCTTTGCTTACAATTTCACTTTTGCTTATGGGGATAAGTATTATACCTTTGAGAGCATTTTGTGCGATAATAGTCGCAATATAAGGCTTTGGATTGAAATTATGGCCCAAAAACTCATATCTCAATTTTTACATTTGACCTGACTGTGACCTGACATGTAACCATATTTTGAAAATTGTGTGTATGCTGTGGATGCGTTTCATTGAGAGATTTCGAGTGCCGCCTTGCTGCGCGTCTCGCTGCGGTTATTGGTTCGGAAGATAACCAAGGGGGGGGGCGAAACCCCCCCCCCCCCCAGCCGCCAATGGCGTTCGGCTGAGACCCCAGCCAATGCCGGATTAAAACTAGCAAATGAGTGATTGGAAATCGAATGGATGTAGTACAACAGAAAACGACGAGTGTTGATTTCTTCAATATGCGTCTCTTTGTGCATGTGTTTGCTTTGATCTGTTACTGTTTTATCTCAAACACGTTTTCATAGCTATTATTTTTAATCGAAATCATCAACAACAACAACAAAAATGTCCTACGAAAATAATGCTTGGGAAATATCACCAGATATCAAGTATACGCATATAACATCGAAATCAGCAGTACGCAGCGCGAACAGCAGATACCACCACTTACCAATCAGCCCCTACTGCTACATCTGCCGTGAGACGGCCTCCGGGCGGGTGGTACCTTCCCTCACCACTCGGCGAGCAGATGCAGGCCGCCGCCGCCGCCTTGGGGCTCGGTTATGATCCGTCTTTAGATGGCTGCAGCTGGCTAGCCTGACGTCCGTCTGCCGAACTCCGTCCCAGGGGCCAATCGGGCACAGAGCCATGCACGAGGAGGTCCGAACACTGCGAGTGCCATCGCACAACTGAAGAGACCAGCTGCAAGACGGGAGTTGGTTGATTTCCACGCTGTTCTCTCACGATACAGGTGGCTTTGACGAGCCAGCCGAATGATGCAATCAGAGCATGACGTCTTCGGGTACAGAGAAGGACCCAGTGCCCGATCGGCTTTAGAGCTGTATGGCTCCAAAGGTTATATAGTTACCTGGTCGGCTTTAGAGCTGTATGGTTCCGACGGTTATATGGTTACCTGGTCGGCTTTAGAGCTGTATGGTTCCAACGGTTATATGGTTACCTGATCGGATTTAGAGCTGTATGGTTCCGACGGTTATATGATTACCTGATCGGCTTTAGAGCTGTATGGTTCCGACGGTTATATGGTTACCTGGTCGGCTTTAGAGCTGTATGGTTCCGACGGTTATATGGTTACCTGATCGGCTTTAGAGCTGTATGGTTCCGACGGTTATATGGTTACCTGGTCGGCTTTAGAGCTGTATGGTTACCGACGGTTATATGTTTACCTGGTCGGCTTTAGAGCTGTAGTATTACCTGGTCGGCTTTAGAGCTGTATGGTTACCGACCGTTCAGTGCTAGTTAGTTAGTTAAAGCCGCATTCTTGTGATATGAATAGAAGTTAAGGATTTTGCTCGGATGGATTCTGAATGCAGTCTTTTCCAGCCAGAACTTGATGCTTCGAGTGCAACCAGCACGCCATGCAACCGTTTAGATCAAGCTCATCAGCAGACTTCGAAAAAGTAAACTTTAGCTAGTTCGACGAATTTTCCACACTCAAGTCAGTTGAATAACGGCGTCTGAAATTTCGCTACCGCCGTCACCGACCGAAGGTCATCTCTCAAACCCTGCGGACAAAAGGAGCTGCAGGCGGGCGACCGTGCCAACCAGTGCAAGCGCGCAACCTTATAATGCAACACGTAGAATCGGAGAGCAATACTTCGCTTAAATAATACGACGTTATCAGATCGGTGCGAATAAACTTTGATTCAAGCATAAAACGAATTTCAACATCAAGCCTTCATCAAACAATTTTTCTGATGAGCTTAACCCTATTTGTAACAGGCTCCTGGCTACCTCTATTTGTAACAGGGGGGGGCGGATCCCCCCCCCCCCCCCCCGAGATCTCGAGATCTACCCGTCCGATTAAAAATAAAAATAAATGAAACGGCATTTGGTTCCCCTCAATACGATCTACATTTCTTAAAAATAAAAAAATAAAAAATTGATAGGGGGCAAAAACTACAAATGTTAGTGGTATATGTGATCCAACACAGCTGTCATGTTTATCAACCGATTTTAACACAACTCATGGGAATCGATAGAGATTGAATTGGAGATTGATATATGGCGGTGACTTTTGAAAATTCAAAATGCATAGGCGTGTGCAGGTCACTCAATATGGGGGTGAAGTAAATGCGGAATGAAACTATTTTATTGTTTTTTTTTAATTAATGAAATGGTATATTATTGACATTAGACAAAACAGTTCTAAATCATATTTTTCGCCATAGCGGTAACAGGTTAGTGAAAAGGGAGGTCAAATAGGGAAAAAATATTAACCGCAGGTAAGTTGCTGCCCAGCACTATTTTTATGTTACTGATCGAAGATAGTTCCTTTTTGCATATTGTACTTCATCATAGGCGCATCCAGGATCCAAACTGTGGAGGTGCAAGACCTTTTGATAAGTATATTATCCGCTATTATGATACTAACTAGTCAACAGTGACTATTTCACTTACAACTTCAATTCACATTGCTTACCCCCCTTTTTACCCTACCTGGACTCGCCTATTATCTCTTAATCGTTCATCCGATAACTGCAGTATGTTATGTCATTGTAGGCCCATGCATCTTAGTTTCCTTGCAATAATATTACCCCCTTTCTTCCATTCCTGAGCGCGCCTCTGCAAAAAAATGACTTAATTCCCTCTCCTGGCCTCATATGTTTGTATATCATTATCAGTTAACCGTCTATTGCGCCGTAATCGCTGGCATATCGTCATCACCATGCCAGTCACCCCCTTCTTCATGTGCCTGAACACGCCCCTGCAACTCTATATGCAATACATTATGGAAATAATGGAAGGAGAAGCTATCTTTTACATCTTGATAACTATAAATGCTCCCTACATCGCTCTATTGGCTTCCCGCCAAGCATTGAATACTTCCTGGAACCCCCTTTTTCAAGCCCTTTTTTTCAAGCCCCTGAAACCGCCTCTGCCATGCAATTTGCATTATATTTCATTAACATCAACTAATTTGCACTTGTTGCAATCATCGTAAACCGATGTAATTCCTTCATACTTGAGGCAGTTAGGAAGAAACCGCGAAGATCGCATTTCCGTATTATCGCCAAATGTCGCCGTCGAACCCTCCCAAAACCGTACCCTGGAACTGCCTCTGTTCAAGTTAAGAACTCAAAATTTGCACTCCAAATGCGAAATTAAATTCTAGGAAAAGTCCCAAAACTTCATGGGCCTGCTCCCAGCCGTTCTGGAGATATCTTTGAAAAACAGGAGAGGGGGGGCGGAATCCGCCCCCCCCCCCCCCCCCTGTTACAAATAGGGTTAAGTAGAAAAGATGTGTACGCTTAGGCAGAATTCATGTCAATCTAATGCCAAATGTTGGGATTTAAGTCTCATGTCAATCGATACATGAGAATCAGTTGCAAACCAGCCTGAGAAAATGACGAGCTACTATAAATGTTAGCAGTGCTATCAGTATTTGAGCTACTAGCTACTGCTACTGCTACTATCAGTAGTTCAGGAAATTATATATCTTAATATAGGTCCATTAATGCGTTTACTTTTATCCGAAAAGCTGGAAAACCTTACGACCGAAATATTTAACCTAAAAAGCACGTGCGGCTAGAAACCATTTCAGATCATGCTGAAAACAGAACATGGAAAGGAATAGGTTGTATACTTAGTTATCAGTAGTTTCCATATCAAATATGAGCAAAGTATACCGAAAAAAACGCGGCGGAAACGTTGCGTCCGACAATCAGCCTGACATGCTTCTCTGACAGCTCCATGTTAATGTAATGAAGATTGCCAGATGGTCAAAGAGCGTCATAAAAGATGTTGACTACAGCCGGCCAGGTGGACCATTTGGATCAGCCTTATCTGTAAGAGTCTGACCGCTAATTTCCGGACTTACTGGCTGTCATCTCCGTTATTCGGACCTGGAAACCCGAGCAGGCCGGCATATGCCGGGTGGCCAGGGTACGGTTTTGGGAGGGTTCGACGGCGACATTTGGCGATAATACGGAAATGCGATCTTCGCGGTTTCTTCCTAACTGCCTCAAGTATGAAGGAATTACATCGGTTTACGATGATTGCAACAAGTGCAAATTAGTTGATGTTAATGAAATATAATGCAAATTGCATGGCAGAGGCGGTTTCAGGGGCTTGAAAAGGGGGGGGGGGGGTTTCCAGGAAGTATGCAATGCTTGGCGGGAAGCCAATAGAGCGATGTAGGGAGCATTTATAGTTATCAAGATGTAAAAGATAGCTTCTCCTTCCATTATTTCCATAATGTATATAGAAAGACGATTAGAGCATATCCAGCATTATCATATCATCATCAGTTATCAGTGTATGGATATGATGTGTATGGATATGATGAAATAACGGTGAATCAAAGACAGGAAATAATTATCACTGATAATAATATACGAAGATAAAGACGGACTAACCAGTAACCGTTAACCACACGATGCAGTTAAACAATTTGTAAGCAAACATATTTGTATTATGAACCTTTATTCTGAACTTGAAATATTCGGCTGGCGTGAGACCACCAGTTATTTTGAGGTTAATGACAATATTTTAACCCGCGTCTCGTTGGGCCTCTTGAGACAACTTCGCCCTGGTGTGGGGGTCAAATTGACCCCACTAACGCGAAAACTAATAGGGCTAGAAAGACGCGGAAACAACTTTCGAAAGCACTCGAATATTCGGAGTTACTTGGTCATATTTTGGCTCAGGTCAATGTTGAGGTCACCAGAGGTCATCAAAGGGTACATTTTCCAAGTTTAGGACTTTGCTCCAGAAACCTCAAAATAGCTCGGGAACTATGATAGCTAGGAACAAAGGCATAAGAAAGCTCTTGAAGAATCCAATCGCATTGGTGTCCTCACATTTTTGCTATGGTCAATAGTTTAGACTCAAGAGGTCATCAAAGGCCACAATGGCATAATTTTCCAAATACATGTTCGTGAATAACTTGTTTTTATCTAATAATGATAGAGCAATAACTTAACACCATCGTATTTGTCTTGTCAAGGCGCTTCGAAACATATTACCACACGTACTGCCAGGGGGGATGATTTCCGCACCTCCGAATGTCTATGAATAGCGGAAAAATGGCAGCGCGCAGCGCCGCCACATTTTTCACAGCTGTTTGGGAATCAATTAACCACATGGTGTGAAATTGTTGACCTCGGTTCATCTCAGATCAGGTCACCAGGTCAAGTCAAATGACCCCACCCCCAAAAACGTTTGCGGTCGTGACACAGCCAAAGAGATTGCCCAAACAGTTTGAAACTCACAGGATGTCATCAGGTGATAGTACCTATAATTCGTATATCTCGGATTTTGTATATCGGTGACCTAAGGTCAGGCCGATTTCGTGACCTTTTCGATAAGTCAATGGGAAAAATGAAAACACGTATACATCAATAGAAAATGTCTCAATATGACCAGTTTTCACCAGATCCACCACTCTTGTGCCAAATGCCAAGCCCTATGTCACATTTCTGTTCTTTAACCTCTACGAAGTCAGCTCAGGTGACCCCCTGGTCACGTATGGGTTTTCTTTAATAACTCTTTACCAAACCAAGGTAGAGCAATTGAGTTTTCACCATTGTACATGACTTGTCAAGACGCATCAAATAATGCAAAATTTGACATTGACCTAACTGATCTTGACCTGACCTCAGGTCAGGTCAATTTGTGGATTTGACCTAACTAGGTCACCCAAGTTATCATTCGATACGTCTTAACGAGGCAAACATAATGATGAAATCTGTCTTACTCTACCATGCTTTTGTCAAAAGTTATTCCTAAAAAACAGTTCGGCGATTTTTAAAATGTTCCCTGCAATTCTGAGGAATTCTGAGGAAATTTTGCTGATAGAAAAATCAATTTTCTTTCAAACACTTTTTCTGAGCGTCACTAGCTCTGTTAGTTATCGATATATAGACGGTTTTATCAAGGACACTCATATATAGTCGAAATTAGACATTTAGTGACCTCTGATTACTTCAATATTGACCTGACCTAACCAAGACAGAAATACTTTCGATAGAGGTTGTCTCGAGCTATCTAACACCATTTCCGATTGTTGCGTGTTTTGTTTTTTAGATCTTAGGGCCTAGGGGGATGGATCCCCCCCCCCCCCCCCCGGTAGTTCGTGGTTGGCGCGAACCCCCGGCAGTGCGCGTGTTAATCCTCGCCCTAGGGGGTCCTAAAACGACCCCCCTGAGGGTTTTCATGCATAACTTCTTCACATATGCAGCGCATCTTTTTGAAATTTGCAGCAGCTGAGTTTAAAACAATTATACGTATGCTGTAAAAATTTCGTTGAAATTGGTTGAGGAATTTGGGAAATAATGACGTTTTGATGACATCATGTTGTTGGAAAAACGATAAATGTTTGAAAAATCGTAGAAAACAGAGTTTTGAAGCAAATTACAAACACAATTCAGCAAAGATATAAAATGTCACTTACTTTAAAATGTAAATCTCGGACTTTCGAAATTTTGGGTTTTTAATCCCTAAATTCAACAAAAAAAAAGTTTGGGGAAAAAATCACCACAAAATCAAAATTTTCAAAGATGCTAAAAAAAAATGGAATGTATGTGAGAGAACTGAGTATGGATAATACTCAAGTCAAATTGCAAAGTAATATCTCTATTTTTAACTGAGTGATGGCTCCCTAATTGTAAGAAACTCATGACGTCATTTTTTAAATCACTTTTTTACTGTTTTTGACCAGATGCGAATAAATCATTAACTTTTTTTTTGTATTACTGAGTCAAAACTGGTCTAGGAACATGCCTTTTTGTTAACATTTATCAATTTATAATTTTGAGGTTTTCTGACACCGCAAAATCGCTGTTCTGGAGGTGATCGATCGAGGTCATTCACTTTACCTGGAAGGTCACTCGTTGATCCGAAACCTAAAACTTGCATACCGTTAGATTCCAAACATGACAGGCAACATGTTGGTTCTTACCGCGTTGCTCTAGCTTGCTTGGTTTGGAAGTTAACGGGGTCTTTTTAGGACCCCCCCCGTAGGGCGAAGGTGAAAAAAGCTCCCGTAGGGCGAGGGTTAATGATGACCGAGTTAGGTCAACTTCAAGATTTGATCTCAGGTGAAGGTCATTTGGTGACCCAGGTAGGTCACGTTGCATATGAGGCAACGTGACGCGACGAGACAAACACAGTGGTGTCATTCGCACGTCTCTATCTTTATTCTATCAAGAGTTATTGACACAAATGTGTTGGTGACCTCAGATGACCTCAGCTGACTTTGCGGCGGTCACTGAGCAACAATTGCACCTGGGTCATAAAGGATGAACTAATATAACATGATCCTGAAAGAACTGGCCTGATCTAACGCATATTATCTGAATAGGAAGCATTTGTATTTATTTCCCATTGACTTATAATGGTGAGGTCACGAAATTGACCTGACCTTAGGTCACCGATATACAAATCCGAGATAAGGGAATTGTAGATACTTATGCCCTGATTAACTTTGTGTGAGTTTGAAATCGTTCAGTCAAACCCTGTGGCTTTGACATGACCACAAACATTTTTAGAGGTAAGGTCACTTGACGTAACCTGGTGACCTGACATAAAATGACTTGAGGTCAAGACTTTTACACAATGTGGGTAATTGATGCCCGACAATCTGTGCCAAATTTGGTGGTGCTGCAGGCCGCCGATTTTCCGCTATTCTTGAAAAATATCAGGGGGTCAAAATTATCCCCCACTAGGGCGAGGGTTAATTATTATATTTTTTAACACACCATTGACCAAAGTAGAGCAAATAAAAGGTGGAGTTTGGTGCAGTGATAACATGAAAAACACCTACATACAAACTGTTGAAAAGCCAATGCATCTCTATTAACTAAATTATGACGTATATTCTTGCACATGCCTATATTGTAAGCCGGCTGGGCAAAATTTAAACATATTTGCCAAGAAGTAATAAGATATAGTCAATAAGTGACGTCAATAAACATGATTTGGGTGGTACAATCAGCTAAATTGTAACTAAATGGTAAAAAACGAGTTTGAGCGAAGCACGGCCAAACGATGGCAAAGGATAGAAATCACATTGCCTAGAAAACTGCTACCTTGGCTTTTCATCAACCGTTTTTATCCAAAAGTGAAACATAGCTTTTCAGAAAATTGTGATATCATCTCCTATATAAAGTGCAAATTCAAACCGTTCCAACGCCATAAACTCGAAACACTTGGTGATGGACCAAAAACCCACACATTCTCTGAATCAGCATGATGGCAGGCATGTCAGTGTACCACTACCACAAAGATCGGACCTCTATATTTTTCAAGTAAATTCTGAAAGCGTGGAATTGATATTGATTGCAATGATATTTGTATTTAGTGGTCCCGAATTTCTTCATATGTTGCGCTTTTGTGACATTTATTCTGCAGCTATTTTAAACTGCAGAAGCAGGGGAGAGAAATATACATTTAGAGTTTGGGGCGGTGTTTTGATTCTCAGTGTTCTCTTATCTTTATACGAGTTATGTTTCAGTTTAGTTTACCAGTGTATGTTACCAAGGGGCCATGGAGGATGTCGAAAAGAATAAGATAAAATGGTAGAGGTGTCAACTTCTTTCCATGCACAGCCTGGAAGATGTGAGTATGTTGCCCTATGTTTCTTACTGATCTTACTGAATGTATATTTTATTTCATTGGTAACAATCATTCTGCAGACATTTTAAACTGTGATAATGTAGACAAACACTCAAACTCTGGTCATGACAAGATACATGAACATACTGGACTTCCATGCTATTGGTGGTGTAGACGACACATGGAGTAGGTAAAAGTTGAATCTTCGGACACGTCCTAACCTCAGACTTCATGCTATCAGAATGCACCCAATACCAACGCATACTGAAAAAGGACACCCGTACGTGGATTGGCACACCGTCAAAATGACCGCCCCAGAGGGGTGTTTTGCAACACCTCCTTAGGGTATCTAACACTAAAAACGGTGTAAAAAAGAG
>JAXIVJ010010625.1:0-17500 GCA_036785665.1 Chirona hameri | reverse complement strand
AAGGGAGGTCAAATTGGACAAAAAAAATATTAACCGCAAGGTTGCTACCCAGCACTATAAATATGTTACTGATCGTAGATAGTTCCATTTTGCATGCTGTACTTCATCATAGGCGTATCCAGGATCGAAACTGGGGCGGTGCAAGACCTTTTGATAAGTATACTATCCGCTAGTATGATACTATCTAGTCAACAGTGACTATTTCACTTACAACTTCAATTAACATTGCTTACCCCCCTTTTACCCTACCTGGACTCGCCTATAATCTTATAATCGTTCGTAGAGTAGCCTGTAGTGCGTGTTTCATCCGAAAACTGCAGTATGTTATGTCATTGTACGTCCATGCCTCTTAGTTTCCTTGCAATAATATGACCCCCTTTCTTCCATTCCTGAGCGCGCCTCTGCAAAAAAATGACTTGATTCCCTTTTCTGGCCTCATATGTGCATATATCATTATAAGCTAACTATCTATTGCGCCGTTATCGCTGGCATATCGTCATCACCATGCCAGTCACCCCCCTTTTCATGTGCCTGAACACGCCCCTGAAACTCTATATGTAATAAATTATGCAAATAATGGAAGCAGAAGCTATCTTTTACATCTTGATAGCTATAAATGCCCCCTATATTGTTATATTTGCTTCCCGCCAAGCATTGAATACTTCCTGGAAACCCCGCCTTTTCAAGCCCCTGAAACCGCCTCTGCCATGCAATTTGTATGTTATTTCATTAACATCAACTAATTTTCACTTGTTGCAATCACCGTAAACCGATGTAACTCCTTCATACTTGAGGCAGTTAGGAAGAAACAGTGAATATCGTATTTCCGTAATATCGCCAAATATCGCCTCCGAACCCACCCAAAACTGTGCCCTGGGACCGCCTCAGTTCAGGTTAAGAACTCAATTTTTTTACTCCAAATGTGGTATTCAATTCTATGAAAGTCCCAAAATTTCATGGGTCTGCTCTTAGCCGTTCTGAAGATATCTGCGAAAAACATGAGGGGGGCGGAATCCCCCCCCCCCTGTTACAAATAGGGTTAAGAGGCCGCAAGGTGTAATATAAGTTAGTTATTCATCATCTTGTTTTAATTACCATAACATGAGCAAAGGCTACTTTTTCCATCTTCTTTTTATATTAACCATGCATAAACAACTGTAGGTCAAAATATGCCTATAATAATATAATAATATACAATAATAAATAAATAATAACGAAATATGCAATATGCCCGCAAAAAAGTTTTTTGAGACGAAGATTTATGAGCGTAATTCTATCGCCAATATTGCCAGTACAGGTAACTTGTAATTGAAAGCATAGTATACGTCTTATGCACTAGTAATTAATTTATTAAATACAAATAAAAACGAGAATCACGACGGGAGCGTTCTTGAAAACCTACATACCAGCGGGCTTTAAATTATAACTGACCGGACATGTAGGCGCGAAAATAGCAGCTCTCATGAAATTATATTTTTGCATTATTAATTTCACAAATATTTTTTATACATATTTTTGCTATTCCAATTTAACATTTTCATTGGAAACAAATGTTTATTATAAAGCTTGCAATACACTTCAATTTGTAAACACTTTTGATTATTTACGACAGCTTCGAAAATTGCGCCGGCGTAAACAACGCCGTCGGCAGCTTGGTGAAACGGACTAATTTACGGTGCGTAGCTTTCGATGGCGTAACTCACGCATTTCGTAAGTTACGCCAAAAGCTATATGAAACAAGGCCCAGTCAGGCCCACCATACGATCGGGCAATTCCTGGTAGGCGGCAGAATTTAGAAGTGAAAGTGTGATGTGCCTGACATACCTGTACACGCTCCACCTCGCCCTCTGATTTTAAATGCGGGCCGCTGCCACCAGCCGCAAGCCATCCCAGTCAGAGACAAATAGCGAGCGCCGAAGCGACTCGAACCCGGGCTGCCACTACCGGGTGAGGTCAGAAGCACAGCGCTCTCCCGACTGAGCTACGAGTGTCGTGTCAGTATACCGGGTGGGGTCAGAATCCCAGCGCTCTACCCACTGAGCTACAGAGTGTCGTGTCAGTATACCGGGTGGGGTCAGAATCCCAGCGCTCTACCTACTGAGCTACTGAGTGTCGTGTCAGTATACCGGGTGGGGTCAGAATCCCAGCGCTCTACCTACTGAGCTACTGAGTGTCGTGTCAGCATACCGGGTGGGGTCAGAATCCCAGCGCTCTACCCACTGAGCTACAGAGTGTCGTGTCAGTATACCGGGTGGGGTCAGAATCCCAGCGCTCTACCTACTGAGCTACTGAGTGTCGTGTCCGTATACCGGGTGGGGTCAGAATCCCAGCGCTCTACCTACTGAGCTACTGAGTGTCGTGTCAGCATACCGGGTGAGGTCAGAATCCCAGCGCTCTACCCACTGAGCTACAGTGTCGTGTCAGTATACCGGGTGGGGTCAGAATCCCAGCGCTCTACCCACTGAGCTACAGAGTGTCGTGTCAGTATACCGGGTGGGGTCAGAATCCCAGCGCTCTACCCACTGAGCTACAGAGTGTCGTGTCAGTATACCGGGTGGGGTCAGAATCCCAGCGCTCTACCCACTGAGCTACAGGGGCGGACAAGCCTGCTACATTATACCGTCATAATGCCTGCTACATTATACCGTCATAATGCGTGCTACAGTATACCATCAGAACAGAAGATTGTGTGGTAAAAGTTAGCAGACAGCGCCGTTTGGTATGCATGGTTATTATGTCAACCAGCATGCATATCGTCGCATGCTTAGCGTATGATTTTGTTCAACACTGTAAGTGGGTCGTGTGACAAGCTGTGCATGTGAATGACAACAGATATACAAAACTGGTGTGGGCTATCCGGACACCAATTTTAACGCAGAGCCACTGTGGCTACTGCAAACATGACCGAACGCATACACATGCAGCTAACCTGCTGTGCATGCTCTAACACTGCACCATCGGACATCGCCAGCAGCAGAGCGGCTGATCCGCGCGATCCAGGAGCTTGCAGCGCCCGGTCGGCCTGGTGAGAAGAGACCCTGCTCAATAGGATCGGACGTGACACGTCGCCGACAGACTGCCGTCCTCCGCCAAGCCGCCGTGTAGGCCGGCCCATGGCACGCTGCAGCCCGCCGCCCGGTAAGGTGCGGAATGGTGCGCACCGTGTGGACGGATCGCAAATGGTGCCGGCACCGCGGCACTCGGCGGCGTCAGGCACCACCACCCGGCCACACCAACCGGCGTCACCAAGGCAGGCACCGCGGCACTCGGCGGCGTCAGGCACCACCACCCAGCCACACCAACCGGCGTCACCAAGGCAGGCACCGCGGCACTCGGCGGCGTCAGGCACCACCCGGCCACACCAACCGGCGTCACCAAGGCAGGCACCGCGGCACTCGGCGGCGTCAGGCACCACCACCCAGCCACACCAACCGGCGTCACCAAGGCAGGCACCGCGGCACTCGGCGGCGTCAGGCACCACCACCCGGCCACACCAACCGGCGTCACCAAGGCAGGCACCGCGGCACTCGGCGGCGTCAGGCACCACCACCCGGCCACACCAACCGGCGTCACCAAGGCAGGCACCGCGGCACTCGGCGGCGTCAGGCACCACCCAGCCACACCAGCCGGCGTCACCAAGGCAGGCACCGCGGCACTCGGCGGCGTCAGGCACCACCACCCAGCCACACCAACCGGCGTCACCAAGGCAGGCACCGCGGCACTCGGCGGCGTCAGGCACCACCCGGCCACACCAACCGGCGTCACCAAGGCAGGCACCGCGGCACTCGGCGGCGTCAGGCACCACCCGGCCACACCAACCGGCGTCACCAAGGCAGGCACCGCGGCACTCGGCGGCGTCAGGCACCACCCAGCCACACCAACCGGCGTCACCAAGGCAGGCACCGCGGCACTCGGCGGCGTCAGGCACCACCCAGCCACACCAACCGGCGTCACCAAGGCAGGCACCGCGGCACTCGGCGGCGTCAGGCACCACCCAGCCACACCAACCGGCGTCACCAAGGCAGGCACCGCGGCACTCGGCGGCGTCAGGCACCACCCGGCCACACCAACCGGCGTCACCAAGGCAGGCACCGCGGCACTCGGCGGCGTCAGGCACCACCACCGGGCCACACCAACCGGCGTCACCAAGGCAGGCACCGCGGCACTCGGCGGCGTCAGGCACCACCCAGCCACACCAACCGGCGTCACCAAGGCAGGCACCGCGGCACTCGGCGGCGTCAGGCACCACCCAGCCACACCAACCGGCGTCACCAAGGCAGGCACCGCGGCACTCGGCGGCGTCAGGCACCACCCAGCCACACCAACCGGCGTCACCAAGGCAGGCACCGCGGCACTCGGCGGCGTCAGGCACCACCACCCAGCCACACCAGCCGGCGTCACCAAGGCAGGCACCGCGGCACTCGGCGGCGTCAGGCACCACCACCCAGCCACACCAGCCGGCGTCACCAAGGCAGGCACCGCGGCACTCGGCGGCGTCAGGCACCACCACCCGGCCACACCAACCGGCGTCACCAAGGCAGGCACCGCGGCACTCGGCGGCGTCAGGCACCACCACCCAGCCACACCAACCGGCGTCACCAAGGCAGGCACCGCGGCACTCGGCGGCGTCAGGCACCACCCGGCCACACCAACCGGCGTCACCAAGGCAGGCACCGCGGCACTCGGCGGCGTCACCAAGGCAGGCACCGCGGCACTCGGCGGCGTCAGGCACCACCACCCAGCCACACCAGCCGGCGTCACCAAGGCAGGCACCGCGGCACTCGGCGGCGTCAGGCACCACCACCGGGCCACACCAACCGGCGTCACCAAGGCAGGCACCGCGGCACTCGGCGGCGTCAGGCACCACCACCCAGCCACACCAACCGGCGTCACCAAGGCAGGCACCGCGGCACTCGGCGGCGTCAGGCACCACCCGGCCACACCAACCGGCGTCACCAAGGCAGGCACCGCGGCACTCGGCGGCGTCAGGCACCACCCAGCCAGCCACACCAGCCGGCGTCACCAAGGCAGGCACCGCGGCACTCGGCGGCGTCAGGCACCACCCAGCCACACCAACCGGCGTCACCAAGGCAGGCACCGCGGCACTCGGCGGCGTCAGGCACCACCACCCGGCCACACCAACCGGCGTCACCAAGGCAGGCACCGCGGCACTCGGCGGCGTCAGGCACCACCACCGGGCCACACCAACCGGCGTCACCAAGGCAGGCACCGCGGCACTCGGCGGCGTCAGGCACCACCACCGGGCCACACCAACCGGCGTCACCAAGGCAGGCACCGCGGCACTCGGCGGCGTCAGGCACCACCACCCGGCCACACCAGCCGGCGTCACCAAGGCAGGCACCGCGGCACTCGGCGGCGTCAGGCACCACCACCCAGCCACACCAGCCGGCGTCACCACTTCCGTGATGACAGGCCAGCTAAAGACACCAGCTAGTTGCTGGACAGGCGAGAAGCGGCCGCGAGGTCTGCCGTCAACTTGAGGGGGAATATCTGCAAATCAGCGGTCCGGCCCGATCGGAGCGATGCTTTTCAGAGGCTTATTTCTTTGCAGCTACTCAATGGAGCTTTGAGAATGCGGGCTCAGGGAATGGAGAAACGAATTGCAGTCCATACAGTTGGTAAGCAATTTGCACTCCCTTTTGAGCTCCATGCAAGGTTCTTAGGGGTTTTTTCATCTAAGAAAATTGTACTGAGAATTGCCCGCTCGATTCCCGAGCCAATAAGAGCGCTCTTCTGATTAATCATCGAGGATGCTCGAAAGGTGTTCCCCTTCCCAGCGCCGTGTGGGTTACATGGCACAATATCCCGATACTGCAGGTATGGATAGATATATTCCTGGCTTGAAACCAGCTCGTCACATTGTTTGACCGCTGACAAAGCAGTGAGCAATGACGTCATAGGAATCACCTGCGCCAATAGGTCTGATCAGCTGGATACCTGCAGCGCTCGTTTGAACCGTCGTCACGTTTGTCTGATGTTAGTGTTAACAAATGGGCTGGAGTGTTTTCGCTTATCATTATTGCCTGGGTCACCAGTGGTATGCAGGGACAGTCCCATTCGACCAGAGATTCTCCTCGTCATGTTATGTTTGTCGTAGGCAAATTAAACGCCTCCGCTCTGTACGCTCGCGGGGAGACACCAGCCAGTACCAGCTGCCATCACCGGCTGGTGACAGCGTAGCGCTGTGCCCGGATGTGCGAAACCTAAATTCATGTCGCAGGCTATCATGTTAAATAATGTATAGGAAAATGAGAAAAAAAGCTTGGAAGCTAAACAATATTAAAAGATACTAGTAAAAGAGGATACGATATCAGTTTGAAATTCCAAAGGCTTGTGGTAGAAGGCATTAGGAAAGTAAATAGCAGCAGTTCATTTGTCCAATTTGTCTACTTTACCATGAGCAAAGGCTATATAAACACGAATTATACAGCAGCATTTCAGCCTCAAATTTGATCGAGCTTTCATATTTGTATTCATTACCTAGCTTTCTGAAAATAATCTACATGCATAAATGCGCTGTCGGTCAACCCCAAAAAGTTGTTCACCTACACAATTCCTAGTATATGGGTGATCACAAGTTCAAAGATGACATATCATCTCAAAGAACACGAACGGAAGCCGATAAGCCGTCTCAGCTGCCGATACGTGTCTGTATTTAGTCCCGTGATGTCATATTGTGCTGTGAAACCAGCTCGCGCGTGACGCGCGGTGTGACCACAGTGCTAATCGCAGGAGCCGAACGGTGGGAGGGCCCCAGCAAGCTCCCGGTTTGCTTGGCACCACCCAACTGACCACAACATGCATGAGTTGTATGTAAACACAAGTGAAATCAAAATATTCCATTTTCCGTATTTTTATCATGTCTGGTGACGTCAAAATTACAATATAATTCGCGAGCGATGCTGAGTGAGCTCCTTGACCAAATCAATTGATCTTCACAAGCACATCCCTCGTAAAACTGTTGTTCCCGGGGAAATTTCCAACGGCATAATTGCTTGACATTTGTAAAAGAAGCTAGCATAAAATATGTGAATTACGAGGTGCTGCACAAGTTATATCTATGTTTTGAAGATTACAATTAATAGCACTTTGACCTTGACCTAGTTCAACGAGCATGATAAATGATGAAATTGTTGTACTTGTGTTCTATCGCTAACATTAGATGTAAAGATGGCTATTTATTTTATTTCATTTAATTTATTCAGGTAAATCGCCAGCAGGTACAGTGACCCAGTCTGACACACTGATAGGTGAGGTCATAGTCATAGTCATGTATCAAAAATCATATATCAGAAGTCATATATCAGAAGTCATATATCAAAAGTCATATATCAGAAGTCATATATCAGAAGTCATATATCAGAAGTCATATATCAAAAGTCATATATCAGAAGTCATATCAGAAGAATAAGTCAGAAGTCATATATCAGAAGTCATATATCAGAAGTCATATATCAGAAGTCATATATCAGAAGTCATATATCAGAAGTCATATATCAGAAGTCATATATCAGAAGTCATATGTCAGAAGTCATATATCAGAAGTCATATATCAGAAGTCATATATCAGAAGAATAAGTCAGAAGTCATATATCAAAAGTCATATATCAGAAGTCATATATCAGAAGTCATATATCAGAAGTCATATATTATATCAGAAATCATATATCAGAAGTCATATATCAGAAGTCATATATCAGAAGTCATATATCAGAAGTCATATATCAGAAGTCATATATCAGAAGTCATATATCAGAAGTCATATATCAGAAGTCATATATCAGAAGTCATGTATCAGAAGTCATATATCAGAAGTCATATATCAGAAGTCATATATCAGAAGTCATATATCAGAAGTCATATATCAGAAGTCATATATCAGAAGTCATATATCAGAAGTCATATATCAGAAGTCATATATCAGAAGTCATATATCAGAAGTCATATATCAGAAGTCATATATCAGAAGTCATATATCAGAAGTCATATATCAGAAGTCATATATCAGAAGTCATATATCAGAAGTCATATATCAGAAGTCATATATCAGAAGTCATATATCAGAAGTCATATATCAGAAGTCATATGTCAGAAGTCATATATCAGAAGTCATATATCAGAAGTCATATATCAGAAGTCATATATCAGAAGTCATATATCAGAAGTCATATATCAGAAGTCATATATCAGAAGTCATATATCAGAAGTCATATATCAGAAGTCATATATCAGAAGTCATATATTATATCAGAAATCATATATCAGAAGTCATATATCAGAAGTCATATATCATAAGTCATATATCATAAGTCATATATCAGAAGTCATATATCAGAAGTCATATATCAGAAGTCATATATCAGAAGTCATATATCAGAAGTCATATATCAGAAGTCATATATCAGAAGTCATATATCAGAAGTCATATGTCAGAAGTCATATATCAGAAGTCATATATCAGAAGTCATATATCAGAAGAATAAGTCAGAAGTCATATATCAGAAGTCATATATCAGAAGTCATATATCAGAAGTCATATATCAGAAGTCATATATCAGAAGTCATATATCAGAAGTCATATATCAGAAGTCATATATCAGAAGTCATATATCAGAAGTCATATATCAGAAGTCATATATCAGAAGTCATATATCAGAAGTCATATCAGAAGTCATATATCAGAAGTCATATATCAGAAGTCATATATCAGAAGTCATATATCAGAAGTCATATATCAGAAGTCATATATCAGAAGTCATATATCAGAAGTCATATATCAGAAGTCATATATCAGAAGTAATATATCAGAAGTCATATATCAGAAGTCATATATCAGAAATCATATATCAGAAGTCATATATCAGAAGTCATATATCAGAAGTCATATATCAGAAGTCATATATCAGAAGTCATATATCAGAAGTCATATATCAGAAGTCATATATCAGAAGTCATATATCAGAAGTCATATATCAGAAGTCATATATCAGAAGTCATATATCAGAAGTCATATATCAGAAGTCATATATCAGAAGTCATATATCAGAAGTCATATATCAGAAGTCATATAACAGAAGTCATATATCAGAAGTCATATATCAGAAGTCATATATCAGAAGTCATATATCAGAAGTCATATATCAGAAGTCATATATCAGAAGTCATATATCAGAAGTCATATATCAGAAGTCATATATCAGAAGTCATATATCAGAAGTCATATATCAGAAGTCATATATCAGAAGTCATATATCAGAAGTCATATATCAGAAGTCATATATCAGAAGTCATTTATCCGAAGTCATATATCAGAAGTCATATATCAGAAGTCATATATCAGAAGTCATATATCAGAAGTCATATATCAGAAGTCATATATCAGAAGTCATATATCAGAAGTCATATATCAGAAGTCATATATCAGAAGTCATATATCAGAAGTCATATATCAGAAGTCATATATCAGAAGTCATATATCAGAAGTCACATATCAGAAGTCATATATCAGAAGTCATATATCAGAAGTCATATATCAGAAGTCATATATCAGAAGTCATATATCAGAAGTCATATATCAGAAGTCATATATCAGAAGTCATATATCAGAAGTCATATATCAGAAGTCATATATCAGAAGTCATATATCAGAAGTCATATATCAGAAGTCATATATCAGAAGTCATATATCAGAAGTCATATATCAGAAGTCATATATCAGAAGTCATATATCAGAAGTCATATATCAGAAGTCATATATCAGAAGTCATATATCAGAAGTCATATATCAGAAGTCATATATCAGAAGTCATATATCAGAAGTCATATATCAGAAGTCATATATCAGAAGTCATATATCAGAAGTCATATATCAGAAGTCATATATCAGAAGTCATATATCAGAAGTCATATATCAGAAGTCATATATCAGAAGTCATATATCAGAAGTCATATATCAGAAGTCATATATCAGAAGTCATATCAGAAGTCATATATCAGAAGTCATATATCAGAAGTCATATATCAGAAGTCATATATCAGAAGTCATATATCAGAAGTCATATATCAGAAGTCATATATCAGAAGTCATATATCAGAAGTCATATATCAGAAGTCATATATCAGAAGTCATATATCAGAAGTCATATATCAGAAGTCATATATCAGAAGTCATATATCAGAAGTCATATATCAGAAGTCATATATCAGAAGTCATATATCAGAAGTCATATATCAGAAGTCATATATCAGAAGTCATATATCAGAAGTCATATATCAGAAGTCATATATCAGAAGTCATATATCAGAAGTCATATATCAGAAGTCATATATCAGAAGTCATATATCAGAAGTCATATATCAGAAGTCATATATCAGAAGTCATATATCAGAAGTCATATATCAGAAGTCATATATCAGAAGTCATATATCAGAAGTCATATATCAGAAGTCATATATCAGAAGTCATATATCAGAAGTCATATATCAGAAGTCATATATCAGAAGTCATATATCAGAAGTCATATATCAGAAGTCATATATCAGAAGTCATATATCAGAAGTCATATATCAGAAGTCATATATCAGAAGTCATATATCTGAAGTCATATATCAGAAGTCATATATCAGAAAAAAATATATCAGAAGTCATATATCAGAAGTCATATATCAGAAGTCATATATCAGAAGTCATATATCAGAAGTCATATGTCAGAAGTCATATATCAGAAGTCATATATCAGAAGTCATATATCAGAAGAATAAGTCAGAAGTCATATATTAGATATACATATCACGGACACAATGGTCACATGAAATACGTACAATGCAATACAACTAATCTATGAAACACAATTGCTACAATACAGAGCACATACAACACTGCCTAGATGACAATGTTTCTCACGTAGCACCGAAGCCAGTGTAAGATGACCACATGGATCGACCGCTACTGGGAAGCTACTCACGTGCTCGTTAAAAGATAGCACCGCGCTGCGAAACAAACCACGCTTGATGGTGTCCCTGTTAGCTTCCCGAGCATTGAGGACATGGAGCAGCTGCACCTGTCCGACTCTGCCGTTCGACGCTGAGGCACATGCAGACGAGGGAAAGAACCGAGCAGGTAGGCGGTATCCACTCTACCGCAGATCATCCACTCTACCGCAGATCATCCACTCTATCCACTCTACCGCAGATCACCCACTCTATCCACTCTACCGCAGATCATCCACTCTATCCACTCTACCGCAGATCATCCAATCCATCCACTCTACCGCAGATCACCCACTCTATCCACTCTACCGCAGATCACCCACTCTATCCACTCTACCGCAGATCATCCACTCTATCCACTCTACCGCAGATCATCCACTCTATCCACTCTACCGCAGATCATCCACTCTATCCACTCTACCGCAGATCATCCACTCTATCCACTCTACCGCAGATCATCCACTCTATCCACTCTACCGCAGATCATCCACTATATCCACTCTACCGCAGATCACTCACTATATCCACTCTACCGCAGATCATCCAATCTATCCACTCTACCGCAGATCACCCACTCTATCCACTCTACCGCAGATCATCCACTCTATCCACTCTACCGCAGATCATCCAATCCATCCACTCTACCGCAGATCACCCACTCTATCCACTCTACCGCAGATCACCCACTATATCCACTCTACCGCAGATCATCCAATCTATCCACTCTACCGCAGATCATCCAATCCATCCACTCTACCGCAGATCACCCACTCTATCCACTCTACCGCAGATCATCCACTCTATCCACTCTACCGCAGATCATCCACTCTATCCACTCTACCGCAGATCATCCACTCTATCCACTCTACCGCAGATCATCCACTCTATCCACTCTACCGCAGATCATCCACTATATCCACTCTACCGCAGATCACCCACTCTATCCACTCTACCGCAGATCATCCACTCCACCGCAGATCATCCACTCTATCCACTCTACCGCAGATCACCCACTCTATCCACTCTACCGCAGATCATCCACTCTATCCACTCTACCGCAGATCATCCACTCTATCCACTCTACCGCATATCATCCACTCTATCCACTCTACCGCAGATCATCCACTCTATCCACTCTACCGCAGATCATCCACTCTATCCACTCTACCGCAGATCATCCACTCTATCCACTCTACCGCAGATCATCCACTCTATCCACTCTACCGCAGATCATCCACTATATCCACTCTACCGCAGATCACCCACTCTATCCACTCTACCGCGGATCATCCACTCTATCCACTCTACCGCAGATCATCCAATCCATCCACTCTACCGCAGATCATCCAATCTATCCACTCTACCGCAGATCATCCACTCTATCCACTCTACCGCAGATCATCCACTCTATCCACTCTACCGCAGATCATCCACTATATCCACTCTACCGCAGATCATCCACTATATCCACTCTACCGCAGATCATCCACTCTATCCACTCTACCGCAGATCATCCACTATATCCACTCTACCGCAGATCATCCACTCTATCCACTCTACCGCAGATCATCCACTATATCCACTCTACCGCAGATCATCCAATCTATTCACTCTACCGCAGATCATCCACTCTATCCACTCTACCGCAGATCACCCACTCTATCCACTCTACCGCAGATCATCCACTCCACCGCAGATCATCCACTCTATCCACTCTACCGCAGATCACCCACTCTATCCACTCTACCGCAGATCATCAAATATATCCACTCTACCGCAGATCATCCACTCTATCCACTCTACCGCAGATCAACCACTCTACCGCAGATCATTTTGTGTACAAAACTGGTATCGTATTGGAATCTTCTTTTTGTTAAGCTATTTAGTTTGAAAAGCTTCAATATATATCATGATAGGAGTGATCGGGATGGCCATGACGTGTGCGCGTAAGATGCTAGCCACGTGAGAAATGTGTGCTGAATTTTGTCAGCCGTTCGAGGTGGGTTGGTGCGGCACCGACCCAAATAACGCAGCTATACTCGAGATATTGATTGATTGATTAATTCAACCATAACATTGTTTTTCATGATCGACTTTACTTCTGAAAACAAATCAAACAGTACCTACCAGCGTCCAGCACCAGTAAAAATGTATTGGACAAAAGCCCCAGAGAAGAAACCCCTTCAATGGAAAAACACCCAGTTCGTATTTTTCCATAGCAAAAGCTGACAAACTAATTATTTGCTGGCATCTCCAACATGTATATTGTATGTGATTCTCCGAAATAAACGGCAAGCTTTTCCACTGAGACAGCGTGGAAGTTTCGGTACATATACTCTAGGAGTTTTTAAATCTGCTCAACACGTAATGCTAATGTCAAACACCACCTGTATGCTATTTTAAAGCCTCGGACAATGCCACAAACTCGTCTTAAAACTTTCTGTACCGAGGTGTGGCAGGAAGATGGAACTAAGCACACAAGTGCAAGGTTAACAATTGTTCCTGATAACTGACCCAACTGAGAAAATGTCCCCTGGGCTTGGTGTGCAACTCAATAAAGCTGTTGGTAAGAGTGTAAGAGTGTACGTTTTTAGCCGGAAGTCGTCCGTTTCAGTCTAAATAGCGGTGCGTAGTTGTTCTCTTGGTACAGGTGGGGTGACAGCTGTGATATTCATGAGTGTTATGAAAGATAACGGAGAGATACGGAGACTTTTAACGGCCTGGCTATCAACTTTTAACGGCTATCAACCTGCCCCGTGTGAGAATTTCGTGTGGCCAATGAGAAGGCTGATAATCACATGCTTTCCAAACGTATCCGGGTTTCGAAATGTTATTACGTGACTACTTATCTTTCGCAATAAAAATATACTTCAATGTGATTATAATGTTTTTTCATGGCTCAGACGTAAACTTTGGCGGAAGCGGCTTTTCACCCAAAAGTGTCTTAGACAAAGACTCCGGAGAAGAAAACCTTTCAATGGAAGAACATCCAGTTAAAATCGCAGGAATTGCCACAGTTCTGAAATTCCTATTGATTGTGAAGTTTATCAGCTCTGAGCACATAATTTCCAGTTAATAGTTGTCACTACTGTCATCAAAACTGGTAGCTGAGTGTAACAAACAGTGAACCTATATGGTGCCAAAAATAACGGTCAGATACAGATATGTGTCAGTTGAAACACGGATGTAACTCGTTTGGTGTATCAGCGAACGCCTGCTGCTTTGACAGCATACCGGTACAAATGAGTTATGAGGAATTATGGACACAGTACATATTTCGCCGTATTATTGAGAAGGATGCAATTGGTTCTTGAAGCATGACATATAAGCAGAATGATCACTTTGTATTAACTTGGACAAAGTCCGCTCAAAGGTGAAACTGATAATCGCTTCTGTCACGTCTGTTTCCGCTCGTAGGACATGGGTAATATTTGTACCTACCAATAGTTGTGTCAACCGACCTCAGAAGACAGTGATCCGTGTCAAGTGTCAACCCACCTCAGAGTTCAGAGGCCCGTGTCAACCCACCTCAGAGGTCAGTGAACCGTGTCAACCCACCTCAGAGGTCAGTGACCCGTGTCAACCCACATCAGAGGTCAGAGGCCCGTGTCAACCCACCTCAGAGGTCAGTGAACCGTGTCAACCCACCTCAGTCAGTGACCCGTGTCAACCAGCATCAGAGGTCAGTGACCCATGTCAACCAGCCTCAGAGGTCAGTGACCCGTGTCAACCCACCTCAGTCAGTGACCCGTGTCAACCCACCTCAGTCAGTGACCCGTGTCAACCAGCATCAGAGGTCAGTGACCCATGTCAACCAGCCTCAGAGGTCAGGGACCCGTGTCAACCCACCTCAGAGGTCAGTGACCCGTGTCAACCCACCTCAGTCAGTGACCCGTGTCAACCAGCATCAGAGGTCAGTGACCCATGTCAACCAGCCTCAGAGGTCAGTGAACCATGTCAACCCACCTCAGAGGTCAGTGACCCGTGTCAACCCACCTCAGCGGTCAGTGACCCGTGTCAACCCACCTCAGCGGTCAGTGACCCGTGTCAACCCACCTCAGAGGTCAGTGACCCGTGTCAACCCACCTGTCAACCTTGTAGATGTTAAATCTGGCGTCATGAGATGTTTTGTGCTTGTTATGTATATAACCGGCATATCATTGATGGGTCTTCTCCCAAAACAACGCGTCTTGTCCATGGCTGAGTTGATGTCTTTGGTTCCAACTTGCATTATGTAAACGCGTACACGGGTGCCACGAATGAAACTACAGTTTCTCCCCATAAGGTCTCCAACAGAGATGCCTGGCCATCCGCAAGTCATCTGGGCAACCATGAAAATGCCAGATGTTTTAATACAGCGTTACCTGCTACGTGTACTGCGTCTACCCACGCGGGCGGTACGACCGGTAAGGATGAGCCAATAGAACCCCTGGGCACATCGGAGTCCACGCTGGCGATTCGCCGGTGGCCGCGACTGGCTGCGGTGCTTAACGTGGCAGCACGGTGATGAATTCCCGGGCAGCTGCGACTGGCTGCGGTGTTTAACGTGGCAGCACGGTGATGAATTCCCGGGCAGCTGCGACTGGCTGCGGTGCTTAACGTGGCAGCACGGTGATGAATTCCCGGGCAGCTGCGACTGGCTGCGGTGCTTAACGTGGCAGCACGGTGATGAATTCCCGGGCAGCTGCGACTGGCTGCGGTGTTTAACGTGGCAGCACGGTGATGAATTCCCGGGCAGCTGCGACTGGCTGCGGTGCTTAACGTGGCAGCACGGTGATGAATTCCCGGGCAGCCGCGACTGGCAGCTACTGTCCGTTCTGTTCGTTCCGCCCACAAATTAGCCAGCTGTCGGGGCGTATGTCCGAGGCTGCAGGACCTCGGCCTTTCCGTGCCGTCCGCGCCGGTCATCTCGGCACGTGCAGAGGTGTGCGGGGTCACGCGTCTATCCTGCAGCTTGTTACACGTCTGGCAGCGCTTTGTCAGTCTATCCTGCAGCTTGTTACACGCCTGACAACGCTTTGGAAGTCTATCCTGCAGCTTGTTACACGTCTGTAACGGTTTGGAAGTCTATCCTGCAGCTTGTTACACGCTGGTAACGCTTTGTCAGTCCATCCTGCAGCTTGTGACACGTCTGACAACGCTTTGGAAGTCTATCCTGCAGCTTGTGACACGTCTGACAACGCTTTGGAAGTCTATCCTGCAGCTTGTTACACGTCTGGTAAACGGTTTGGAAGTCTATCCTGCAGCTTGTTACACGCCTGGTAACGCTTTGGAAGTCTATCCTGCAGCTTGTTACACGTCTTGTAACGCTTTGGCAGTCTATCCTGCAGCTTGTTACACATCTTGTACGCTTTGGCAGTCTATCCTGCAGCTTGTACACGTCTGGCAACGCCTTTGGCAGTCTACCCTGCAGCTTGTGACACGGCTTGGCAACGCTTTGGAAGTCTATCCTGCAGCTTGTTACACGTCTAGTAACGCTTTGGCAGTCTATCCTGCAGCTTGTTACACGTCTGGCAACGCTTGACAGTCCTATCCTGCAGCTTGTTACACGTCTGGCAACGCTTTGACAGTCTTTCCTGCAGCTTGTTACACGCCTGGCAACGCTTTGGCAGTCTATCCTGCAGCTTGTTACACGTCTGGCAACGCTTTGTCAGTCTATCCTGCAGCTTGTTGTCATGCCTGGCAACGCTTTGGCAGTCTATCCTGCAGCTTGTTACACGGTTCTGGAAACGCTTTGGCAGTCTATCCTGCAGCTTGTTACACGTCTGGCAACGCTTTGTCAGTCTATCCTGCAGCTTGTTACACGCCTGGCAACGCTTTGGCAGTCTATCCTGCAGCTTGTTACACGTCTGGCAACGCTTTGGACAGTCTTTCCGCAGCTTGTTACACGCCTGGCAGCGCTTTTGTCCGAGTCTATCCTGCAGCTTGTTACACGTCTTGGGCAAACGCTTTGTCAGTCTATCCTGCAGCTTGTTACACGCCTGGCAACGCTTTGGGCAGGTCTATCCTGCAGCTTGTTACACGTCTGGCAACGCTTTGTCAGTCTATCCTGCAGCTTGTTACACGTCTGGAAACGCTTTGGCAGTCTATCCTGCAGCTTGTTACACGTCTGGTAACGCTTTGGCAGTCTATCCTGTAAGCTTGTTACACGCCTGGTAACGCTTTGGCTGTGATTCATGGTGATGATGGTTTGAGCGTGCAAGCCGTGCTCCAGGCAAGAAGCAGGAATTCGGAGCTGAAAAAATGAAAAACAATATTGCTCTCATAATGCAGAAATTTAGTCTAAAATAAAAACGGCAACTAGAAAGTATCTATTCGCAACAATGATCTGGCAGCTAAGGTGTGAACTCCCTTGTTCTGCATCTCAGGTCCGAGTATGTACATACATACGACATGTACCTAAATAAATTCCGGGTGCTGTTTTGGTAGCCTGACTCAAAAGTCTCCATAATGTGTGGCAAGTTGTCATTGATTTATCAACACTGTCGGC
>JAXIVJ010010624.1:42500-46510 GCA_036785665.1 Chirona hameri | reverse complement strand
TGAATGCGATTAAAATAAGCGACCATGACCTTCATCCGCGTTATCGTGACACCGTTGTACGCGCGGGAACAAGGCACTTCACACTCAGAAGCCAGTTACTTAAGCGTATATCCCTAAAGCCACTGACAAACAGTCACTGCTCACGCGCAGTACGCCAGTACTAAGCTCTGCTATCAAATAGATCAAAGGCAGACGCAGACCCATGGATCCTGGGCGACATAGCCGCCAAGTTCCCCAAGGTCTGGGCTACCATTCCGTCGTCATTGACAGCTATTGGGGGGGGGGGGGGGGGGGGGGGGGGGGGGGGGGGGGGGGGGGGGGGGGGGTGGGGGGGGGGGGGGGGGGGGGGGCCCCCCCACCACGCTGGACGTTGATCCGAATTAACTCCAACTCGACTAGCCGCAAGTCCTCCGCCAAGTCGGGCTGCCTGCATAATTTCCGTCGTCATTGACACCTACCACGCTGGGACTTGATTCCGAATTAACTCCAACTACCGACTAGGCCGCCAAGTTCCGCCAAGGTCTGGGCTATCTGGCCATAATTTTCCGTCTGTCATTGACAAATCCGGACACCACGCTGGACTTTGATTCCGAATTAACTCCAACTCGACTAGCCGCCAAGTTCCTCCAAGGTCCTGGGCTATCTGGCATAATTTTCCGTCGTCATTGACACCACCAAGCCTGGACTTGATCCGAATTAACCTCATTTTTCCAATCATGGAAGATACCATGCGCACAGCCACCGCTGGTCAGTCCAAACCCCCATGCGGCCCACCTCCACGAAAAACAGCGTCAGCATACAACTCGTCCGCACGAATCGAATCCTCACAAGGGCCCTATCTTCCCTGCGGGAATCTCCGCATCCAGCCAAACCGGATTATCACGCCCGAGTAGGCCGCATGCGGCACTAACACGCTGACAAGCTCCCGCGGCACTCCGAGTTACCGTCAATAGACATCGCGCCGCGCCGCCACCTACCACGCTGGGACAAGCTCCCGCGGCACTCCCGAGTTCCGTCAAAAATAGACATCGCGCCGCGCCGCCACCACCACGCTGGACAAGCCTCCCGCGGCACTCCCGAGTTACCGTCAAATAGACATCGCGCCGCGCGCCACCACACGCTGGACAAGCCTCCCGCGGCACGCCCGAGTACCCGTCATATAGACAATCGCGCCGCGCCGCCACCTACCACGCTGGACAAGCCTCCCGCGGCACTCCCGAGTTACCCGTCAAATAGACATCGCGCCGCGCCGCCACCACCACGCTGGACAAGCCTTCCCGCGGCAAATCCCGAGTTACGTCAAATAGACATCGCGCCGCGCCGCCACACCACGCTGGACAAGCCTCCCGCGCACTCCCGAGTTACCGTCAAATAGACATCGCGCCGCGCCGCCACCACCACGCTGGGAAAAGCCTCTCGCGGCACTCCCTGGAGTTACCGTCAAATAGACATCGCGCCGCCCGCCACCACCACGCTGGACAAGGCTCCCGCGGCACTCCCGAGGTACCGTCAAATAGACAATCGCGCCGCGCCGCACCACCACGCTGGACAAGCCTCCCGCGGCCACTCCCGAGTTACGTCAAATAGACATCGCGCACGCGCCGCCTACCACCACGCTGGACAAGCCATCCCGCGGCACTCCCGAGTACCGTCAATAAGACATCGCGCCGCGCCGCCCACCACCACGCTGGACAAGCCTCCCGCGGCACTCCCGAGTTACCGTCAATAGGACATCGCGCCGCGCCGCCACCACCACGCTGGACAAACCTCCCGCGCTACTCCGAGTTACAGTCAAATAGAAATCGCGCCCGCGCCGCCACCACCACGCTTGGACAAGCCTCCCGCGGCACTCCCGAGTTACCGTCAAATAGACAGCTCGCCGGCGCCGCCCCTCCGCCACCACCAAACCACCGCAACCCCGCCGTATGGCAGCCAATCTGGCAACACCAGCAGTACCATCTTGGCAAGAACAGCAACCCATCTGGCAACACAGCAGTACATCTGCAAGGACCAGGCAACCCATCTGGGCAAAACCGCAAGTACATCCGTCAGGACCAGCAACCCATCTGGCAACACCGGCAGTACATCTGGCAACACCATCGGACCATCTGGCAACACCAGTAGCCCATCTGGCAACACCAGTAGCCAATCTGGCAACACCGGAAGCCCATCTGCCTAACACCCAGCATCCCATCTGGCACCACCAGTTACCCATACTGGCAACACCAGGAGCCAATCTGGCAGCACCGGCAGCCCATCTGCCACACCGCAGCCCCCCTGCCAACACCGGCAGTACATCTGGTAACACCAGCAGCCTATCATGGCACACGCTGCACCGCACCAAACCAGCGTCACACACACAGCCACCCGAGTCTGGGCAATGCGGACCTTGCGGAGGCAACTGTGCGTGCTGTCACGGTCAGTTGCCATCCGGGATCTGGGGGGGGGCGGGGGCGGGGGCGGGGGGGGACGACGGGGGCACCGGGATACATCGGACAGCCTGGACGGCGGGTGGCAGTGAGGGACGTGGGACCTGTTGGGTGGTGTTGCTGCACGGCAAGTGCTGAGAGGTGCAGAGCAGCGTACTGTCGGAAAGACGGCAGGTAGGCCAATACTGTAATGTCGGGAACACGGCAGGTTGAGGCCCAGACTGTACTGTCGGAAAGACGGCAGGTTGAGGCCCAATCGGTTCTGTCGGAAGACGGCTGGGTTCAGGCCCAATACTGTACTGTCGGAAAGACGGCAGGTTGAGGCCCAATACTGTTACTGTCGGAAAGACGGCAGGTTGAGGCCCCATACTGTACTGTCGGAAAGACGGCAGGTGAGGCCCAATACTGTACTGTCGGGAACACGGGCAGGTTGAGGGCCCCATACCTGTACTGTCGGGAACACGGTAGGTTGAGGCCCAAATTACTGTACTGTCGGAAACACGGCAGGTTGAGGCCCAATACTGTACTGTCGGAATGACGCAGGTTGAGGCCCAATACTGTACTGTCCGGGAACACGGCAGGTTGAGGGCCCAAGACCTGTACTGTCGGAAACACGGTAGGGTTGAGGCCCCATACTGTACTGTCGGAAAGACGGCAGGTTGAGGCCCAATACTGTACTGTCGGAAAGACGGCAGGTGAGGCCCCATACTGTACTGTCGGAAAGACGGCAGGTTGAGGCCAACTACTGTACTGTCGGAAAGACGGCAGGTGAGGCCCCATACTGTACTTAAACGTAGCGTCTATGCAACAGCCTGACCTATATGTTGGGGGGACAGAACTAAAGTTCGGAGGTTTCGGAGATCAATATCGGCTTGACGGAAGAATAGTTGCTAAGCCAAAACTTGGATCAGTGGCGGCGGAAGTTATTTTCCGATGGGGGGACAAGGTAACCAGGTCGCCCCTTCAGGCAACCCCCCCCCCCCACACACACACACAATAAAATAACGGCACGAAATTATATCTCCCCTTGGATTAGGCCACAATATTATATCGAGTAGATGCCCATGTTTGAAATATGAAACGGTACGCGAGCCACGACTGCGCAAGACTGTTACCCAATAAGAGCAACACATTCAATTGTTTTGCCGTGGTTATATCCTAGTATGCATAGTTTTATGGAACGTTCAGCTGATTGGAGATGTGCAAAGTAAATTGCGCTTCCTAGGACAAAACTACATAAAACAATAACATTTATTAAAGAGAAATATTCACTTTTTGATTTATTTATCTGCATTTTGTATGTGACACATGTATGGTTTCAAATTGACCGTGCCTCAATTTGAAAGTGAAAGAACAACTTTTTATATTTCACAAATTAATTCATGGTAAATAAAAAAATATGTACTAACATATGGTGACGAGTGACGAACAGTATGATCCATCACTATCTCTGGATTGAATCTAGTATGATCCATCACTATCTCTGGATTGAATCTAGTATGATCCATCACTATCTCTGGATTGAATCTAGTATGATCCATCACTATCTCTGGATTGAATCTAGTATGATCCATCACTATC
>JAXIVJ010010624.1:0-37500 GCA_036785665.1 Chirona hameri | reverse complement strand
GAAATATTACAACATAATAATAACATTTGGATAACATTGGATTTTCACAGAGGAATAGAAAGGTCATGTTTTTTTAGTTTATTAATTATATCAAATATGTTCCTCGCACAAGCACTAAACTCTATAAAGGAAATAATGACCTTTTGATTTTGTTAGCAACAATTTCTTAGGCTACCGTTATGTTTTTAAAATTACTTTATTTAAATTTAAGAATTAAATACAATTATTCCCAAATTCAAAGTTGTAAGTTTGGAAAAAATACAAAACAAGTACCTTGTGTACTTCACGAAGGTCATTGACAAATTCGTCCTTCCCTACCATTGTTAACATCGAGTGTGGCATTTGTGGAGGTTCTGTGACATTTCCGATCAAACTGAGCGCTGCTCGGACACCCGCTAGTAGCGCTTTCGTTCTCCATGGCAACCAGGCGTCAGCCAATCAAAAGCCAGAAAGGGAATACGTTCTGGCTTTTCATTGGCTCACGCCTGGTTGCCATGGAGAACGAAAGCGCTACTAGCGTGCGTTCGAGCAGCGCTCTGATCCGTGAAGCAATCCGTGAAGCATCCGTGATGCATGACTGACTATCAGTATAAGTCATGAATAACAACAACATGCAAACTATACCAACTCGAATAAAATAAGAGCGGAATGAATTGAACCCCAGGCAAGCTAGTATTCGCAAAGCACTCGGCACTGCGCCACAATAGCAAAAGGTGAGGGAAATGCATATTGGATACAATATTATTACGTCACAAGTTTCTGAAGTGTCAACTACTATGAAATAGTGATAAAATACCTTTAATAATGATTAACAAGAAAATTCAAACTTAAAAACAATAATTTGAATAAGTCTTTAATTAGCTTTCAACTCGAAATCAGATATATTTTGCAATGCTACACAAGAATAGCACCAGTGACGTCATTAACAAAGCCTGCTACGGGACTTGGGTATACTAATCAGGAACAACTCGCCAAGTGCGCCGAGATGGTTAAGTGCGCCGAGAAGCATGACAATGACTTTGTAAACAAATCGCCGACGCTAAATAGGTCACCGTCGATGTGCATCGATGAGCTTCTGACTTAATTGCCAGTTTTGTGTTATTGTTCGTTAGTTTTTTGGGGAAAAAATATTATTTTTCATGATAAAATAAAGCATAGTGTTATATACAGCCACAAACAAACTATACACAACTCCTAATGTTGAAAACAAATGAATCGATTTGCAAAAATTGAGGGTCGCAACCACTAACTATGCCGCGTTGATGTGCATCGATGAGCTTCCGATTTTATTGCCACTTTTTCCAATCGCTGTTAGTTTTAGAAGATCGCCGGGCATATAATCACAACAAGCAGAACGCACAATATATTTTCCACTCTATTGCGTAAAAAAAACAATACGGGAAAAGCCCGCAGTTTGATGAGGACCAAAAGTACTTGACAAAAGGTCAGAAATAGTGCAAGTACCGGTCGTTAAAAGTGTGGAACGCTTATCAACTTTAACTTGAAATATCTTTCGGTAGGAAAGTTTTCATGCAAAATGTGATGAATTTACAATATATTTTGATCTCGTCTGGCGATTTCAAGTGCTAACTCCATTTTAGTGGAAAAAGGTCATTATTTCCCTTTAAGTCAAACGTCAAAATCGAGGTATTTGAGTTTATGGACAATACTTGCCATCCATGGCCTTCGATTGCGCCTATAATCACCCAAAGTGCTGTCAAAGGTATGCTATATATCCCACATGAGCTAAAGTGAGATTGTTGGAAAAGATCAAGGCAAGGTCAGGTCACAAAAGGTCACTACACACAAAATATCTACGAAAGTCATGCAGCACATGTTTTATGGATGCTTTTACGCGTAGAATTCGATTGTGGTAGTTATTGTACCACCTGACTGAAGTTACGTGAAGTTAGTGTCAAGTTCAGGTAAAGTTCAGGTCACTGAAGGTCAAAATTTGAAATTGATAAATCGAAGAAAAAAACATGTTTCTATATCAGTTGTATCTAAAAAATACAGTGCAGGCATTTATTTGTCTGTATCTGGTCAATAAAAGCCAAAAAAGCAATTTCAAAATATGACGTCATGATTTACCCATACTTGATATGCCATGTCAGTCAATAAAGATAATATTATTTTGAAATTTGGTATGGTAGTTGCCCATATGTCTTTATCTGACATATATTTCGTTTTAATATCTTTGAAAAATTTGATTTTGTGGGCATTTAAAAAAAACTTTTGAAATTTTTTGGAGTCAAAAACCAAAATTTTCGCAATTTCGAGATGGTTGGTTTGTAGCCCTTGCAATTCCCTACCTTTTAGCGTTTTTCGATTGCATTTTTCTTCAAATGTGGCATTTGTACGGCCTGGCAAAGTTACGCTGATTTTTGTGTCAAAATCGTGTTTAGTGACGTCACTAAATTCACTATATCTAAAAACAAATGTCTGACGAAATTGGTTCAGTTTTGCACAAAAGGTTTAAAATTGATGCCCCGAAAGGTGCTGAAAGTTTGGCGTCGATATCTGCATTGGTTGTTGAGATATTCCTAATATTCCTAGGGGGGCTAACCCCTACCCCCCCCCCGTGAGTCGCGGGTTAAATGATACAACAGCTGACTGATCTGTGCTTACGAGTGAGCGTCTTCACCGTCCGTACCAGCAGAGCATTACCAGGCACATACAGTCTGTCCTGCCCGGTGGCCAGGCGCCTGCCATGTGCTAAGCTCCTCTGTTAAAGTAGCCGTCCATACAGGCTGTCCTGTCCGGTGGCCAGGCGCCTGCCATGTGCTAAGCGCCTCTTTTAAAGTAGCCGTCCATACAGGCTGTCCTGTCCGGTGCCCAGGCGCCTGCCATGTGCTAAGCGCCTCTTTTAAAGTAGCCGTCCATACAGGCTGTCCTGTCCGGTGCCCAGGCGCCTGCCATGTGCTAAGCTCCTCTTTTAAAGTAGCCGTCCATACAGGCTATCCTGTCCGGTGCCCAGGCGCCTGCCATGTGCTAAGCTCCTCTTTTAAAGTAGCCGTCCATACAGGCTGTCCTGTCCGGTGTCCAGACGCCTGCCATGTGCTAAGCTCCTCTTTTAAAGTAGCCGTCCATAACTCACCGAGTCACGACCGTCCATAGCAGTACAGCAATAGCTGTGGCACTACAGCATCAACAAGGGCGCATACCGTCATACCTGCCGGACACTGGCGTCAGTCGCCAACCGATCCGCGAGCGCGCGGCACCGATCAAGGTCACTGGCCGACCCAAACAAACCCGGCGGGGATGACAGCCAACGCAAAGTCCGCCGACGCCCGGCCGCCGCCGCCGCCGCGGAAAGCCGCGACACAACACACATCCTGACGGGAACAGCGTCCGGAGACGCCATCCGTCGGCCACTGGGGGAAGCCATAGCGGTGACAGCGGAGGCGCCGCTGCCTTGAGGCACAGATACCAGTGTATGCAACACGAAGGCGGGCGGCGGGCGGCGGCGGCGGCGGCGGCGGCGCGCGGGGGATGTCATGGTGCATGGTACCGGTCAGACCGGTCAGCCAGCAGCAGGGGGACGACACGCCCACGGTACCGTGCACTGTCCGTGCAGTGCATGGCCCCGGCCGACCGGCGCCGGCTCGCATGCCCGCCTTGCAGCCACGCCAGGCAGCCAGGCAGCCAGGCCGACCGGCGCCCGCCCGCCCGGCAGCCGCGCCAGGCAGCCAGGCTGGCCAGGCAGACGGTCAGCTCGGTAAATGATCAGCTTGGTGAAGCCGCGGCGGCGCGGCGGCAAGCAGACCGCAGTCCGCAGAGGTGCGAAAATCGGCCGACGTTTGATTCGCAATGACGGAATCTTTTTAATTAATAATACGGTTACGATACTAATACAGAAAAGTAATGTAGAGAACATTTCGTATTTTGCAGACTACACGAACGCAAAGTTCGTAAATAACCCACATGAAACTCGCCACCAGCTCGCCACAGGTGGTCAATTCCTGACCTGTACCGGACCCACACTGCACCACGTTCACACATACAATACAAGTAACTACCTGTTCACACATAGGCAGTAATTAACACACGGAACTGGCCGCGGGTGAGTGGTTAGCCCGGGTCGTTACGGGTACGAGGTCCTCCTCTTCGCACGGAGCCATGAGGCTTCAAACTACAGCAGCTATAGACAACAGCTGCAACAGCGTGCCTGGCACCCAAGAGCGGACAGAACCTGGGGGCATAACCAGGGGCAGACAGTCCCTGTGGGGGCCATAAACAGGGGCCCATAGACCCTGAGGGCATAGCCAGGGACAGACAGATACTGGAGGCATAACCAGGGGCAGACAGTCCCTGTGGGGGCCATAAACAGGGGCCGATAGACCCTGGGGCATAGCCAGGGACAGACAGATACTGGAGGCATAACCTGGGGCAGACAGTCCCTGTGGGGGCCATAAACAGGGGCCCATAGACCCTGAGGGCATAGCCAGGGACAGACAGATACTGGAGGCATAACCAGGGGCAGACAGTCCCTGTGGGGGCCATAAACAGGGGCCGATAGACCCTGAGGGCATAGCCAGGGACAGACAGATACTGGAGGCATAACCTGGGGCAGACAGTCCCTGTGGGGGCCATAAACAGGGGCCCATAGATCCTGAGGGCATAGCCAGGGACAGACAGATACTGGAGGCATAACCTGGGGCAGACAGTCCCTGTGGGGGCCATAAACAGGGGCCCATAGATCCTGGGGCATAGCCAGGGACAGACAGATACTGGAGGCATAACCAGGGGCAGACAGTCCCTGTGGGGGCCATAAACAGGGGCCGATAGACCCTGAGGGCATAGCCAGGGACAGACAGATACTGGAGGCATAACCTGGGGCAGACAGTCCCTGTGGGGGCCATAAACAGGGGCCCATAGATCCTGGGGCATAGCCAGGGACAGACAGATACTGGAGGCATAACCTGGGGCAGACAGTCCCTGTGGGGGCCATAAACAGGGGCCCATAGACCCTGGGCATAGCCAGGGACAGACAGATACTGGAGGCATAACCTGGGGCAGACAGTCCCTGTGGGGGCCATAAACAGGGGCCCATAGACCCTGAGGGCATAGCCAGGGACAGACAGATACTGGAGGCATAACCAGGGGCAGACAGTCCCTGTGGGGGCCATAAACAGGGGCCGATAGACCCTGGGGCATAGCCAGGGACAGACAGATACTGGAGGCATAACCAGGGGCAGACAGTCCCTAGGGGGCCATAAACAGGGGCCGATAGACCCTGAGTGCATAGCCAGGGACAGACAGATACTGGAGGCATAACCTGGGGCAGACAGTCCCTGTGGGGGCCATAAACAGGGGCCCATAGATCCTGGGGCATAGCCAGGGACAGACAGATACTGGAGGCATAACCTGGGGCAGACAGTCCCTGTGGGGGCCATAAACAGGGGCCCATAGACCCTGAGGGCATAGCCAGGGACAGACAGATACTGGAGGCATAACCTGGGGCAGACAGTCCCTGTGGGGGCCATAAACAGGGGCCGATAGACCCTGAGGGCATAGCCAGGGACAGACAGATACTGGAGGCATAACCTGGGGCAGACAGTCCCTGTGGGGGCCATAAACAGGGGCCGATAGACCCTGAGGGCATAGCCAGGGACAGACAGATACTGGAGGCATAACCTGGGGCAGACAGCCCCTGTGGGGGCCATAAACAGGGGCCCATAGACCCTGGGGCATAGCCAGGGACAGACAGATACTGGAGGCATAACCTGGGGCAGACAGTCCCTGTGGGGGCCATAAACAGGGGCCGATAGACCCTGAGGGCATAGTCAGGGACAGACAGAACCTGGAGGCATAACCAGGGGCAGACAGTCCCTGTGGGGGCCATAAACAGGGGCCGATAGACCCTGAGGGCATAGCCAGGGACAGACAGAACCTGGGGGCATAACCAGGGGCAGACAGTCCCTGTGGGGGCCATAAACAGGGGCCGATAGACCCTGAGGGCATAGCCAGGGACAGACAGAACCTGGAGGCATAACCAGGGGCAGACAGTCCCTGTGGGGGCCATAAACAGGGGCCGATAGACCCTGAGGGCATAGCCAGGGACAGACAGATACTGGAGGCATAACCAGGGGCAGACAGTCCCTAGGGACATAACTAGGGACAAACGCTCCCTACTAGGAACTAAAACAGCTACAGCAACGTACCAGGAGCAAATAGTCCCTGGTGGCATAATCAAGGGTAAACAGTCCCTCTTGATAAATGCAACAGTTTCAGTAGCGTACCCGACAACCGGGGGTGGTGTGGGGCGGGGGGAGGCAGACATTCCCTGGGGCATACCAGGGGCAACCTGGCCACTATCCCGCTACGCGGAAGACTGACATCATCCGTATCCACTACGTCCCGGAGACGCGGCTCATCCCGCCGGCTCCGCGCCGCGCCCCGCTGCCGACTCCACCCTTCCGCGTACAAATCCCCGCGTGTCGGCCTCGGTCATTAACGTCTCCCACGCACAGCGGCGGCGGCGGCGGCGGCGGCGGCGCTCTGTGAGGCACGCGGGCCGTGGTAGGCGGCGCTCAACCTTATTGCTGCGGTAGCGGCTAGCTGGGAAGAATAAATAATTGTTGCGGTAAGCTACCCCGGCCCCGCTTCTACTCCATCCGCGATCTCGGCGGGTCAGCAGAGTCGGTTCCGACCCGGCAATGACGCTGGACCGCCTCCAAATGTACATGTGGATGTGTATGTCAATGTGAAAGTGTATGTGACTACAAAACACAAACGAGATAAATGACACTTAGATAGCTTATGTTAGGTTTTACTTGCGAAATATAATATAACGTAAAAGTAGGTCCCCCTTGCTTGCCTTGCCCGGATTCACATAAACCGGATTAACGTAAATATTTTGTTCCCGCGGCCAAATTGCCGGATGTAAGACCCCCTCTCCGGTGCTTGGTTTTAGACCGACCGGGTGGATAGGTTAGGGAGGGCTCCACATCGGTGGAGCCCATCGGTGATGGGTGCTCTATGAGATACGCCGGCCGTGACGGGCGCTGTGTGAGGTGTACGGGCCCGGCGGGCCGTGACAGACGCTGTGTGGTGTAAAGGCCTGGCGGAGTGACGGGCGCTGTGTGAGGTGTACGGGCCCGGCGGGCCGTGACGGACGCTGTGTGGTGTAAAGGCCTGGCGGAGTGACGGGCGCTGTGTGAGGTGTACGGACCCAGCGGGGCCGTGACAGACGCTGTGTGGTGTAAAGGCCTGGCGGAGTGACGGGCGCTGTGTGAGGTGTACGGACCCAGCGGGCCGTGACGGACGCTGTGTGGTGTAAAGGCCTGGCGGAGTGACGGGCGCTGTGTGAGGTGTACGGACCCAGCGGGGCCGTGACGGACGCTGTGTGGTGTAAAGGCCTGGCGGAGTGACGGGCGCTGTGTGAGGTGTACGGGCCCGGCGGGGCCGTGACGGACGCTGTGTGGTGTAAAGGCCTGGCGGAGTGACGGGCGCTGTGTGAGGTGTACGGGCCCGGCGGGCCGTGACGGACGCTGTGTGGTGTAAAGGCCTGGCGGAGTGACGGGCGCTGTGTGAGGTGTACGGACCCAGCGGGGCCGTGACGGACGCTGTGTGGTGTAAAGGCCTGGCGGAGTGACGGGCGCTGTGTGAGGTGTACGGACCCAGCGGGGCCGTGACGGGCGCTGTGAGGTGTACGGGCCCGGCGGGCCGTGACAGACGCTGTGTGAGGTGTACGGGCCCGGCGGGGCCGTGACGGACGCTGTGTGGTGTAAAGGCCTGGCGGAGTGACGGGCGCTGTGTGAGGTGTACGGACCCGGCGGGCCGTGACGGACGCTGTGTGGTGTAAAGGCCTGGCGGAGTGACGGGCGCTGTGTGAGGTGTACGGGCCCGGCGGGCCGTGACGGACGCTGTGTGGTGTAAAGGCCTGGCGGAGTGACGGGCGCTGTGTGAGGTGTACGGACCCAGCGGGGCCGTGACGGACGCTGTGTGGTGTAAAGGCCTGGCGGAGTGACGGGCGCTGTGTGAGGTGTACGGACCCAGCGGGGCCGTGACGGACGCTGTGTGGTGTAAAGGCCTGGCGGAGTGACGGGCGCTGTGTGAGGTGTACGGGCCCGGCGGGCCGTGACAGACGCTGTGTGGTGTAAAGGCCTGGCGGAGTGACGGGCGCTGTGTGAGGTGTACGGGCCCGGCGGGCCGTGACGGACGCTGTGTGGTGTAAAGGCCTGGCGGAGTGACGGGCGCTGTGTGAGGTGTACGGACCCGGCGGGCCGTGACAGACGCTGTGTGAGGTGTACGGGCCCGGCGGGCCGTGACAGACGCTGTGTGAGGTGTACGGGCCCGGCGGGCCGTGACGGACGCTGTGTGGTGTAAAGGCCTGGCGGAGTGACGGGCGCTGTGTGAGGTGTACGGGCCCGGCGGGGCCGTGACGGACGCTGTGTGGTGTAAAGGCCTGGCGGAGTGACGGGCGCTGTGTGAGGTGTACGGGCCCGGCGGGCCGTGACAGACGCTGTGTGAGGTGTACGGACACGGCGAGGCCGTGGCGCCCGCGCTGTGTGAGGTGTACGGGCCCTGCGGGGTGGCGGTGTGCCCTCCGCGGGTTGGCCTTGGGCGGAAGATCCCCACTCGCCGAGATCTAGGGCCTGTTCCCGTGGCGCCGCTAACCTCAAAGTTGCTCCAACTTGCAACTGTCGTATCCTATTGCACAGACAGTTGCAAGTTAGAGCAGCTTGGAGGAGGTTAGAGGAGGTTAGAGGCGCCACGGGAACAGGCCCCTAGCCAGGCTCCTGCCGACGCGAGGCTCAGTCAGTGATCAGCAGCGGCCGACTCTCAGGCAGTCGTCAGCGGCCGCCGTGGAGTCTTAAACACGGCACTCAGTGTATGATGATAGTTGGGCTTGTGGGCGCCCCGACTGCTGTGGTCATATGGTACGGCAAACAATGGGAATCAACGTCAAACAGTCATATGGCACGGCAAACAATGTACCTCCGCATATCCGTCAGCACATCACCGCATCGAAAGCCAAAAGGCCCGCAAATCAGCAAGGCGTCCAAGACGACACGCACCCAATGCCGGCAATACCACCGGCGAGCGACATCTCGTCCCGTTATGTAGGAGCTCAATCACCTCCTCCTCTCCTGCACCAAGCGGTAAACAGATCATGCCTCCCCTCGCCAGGCAGCAGGCAGGTCTGCCTCTGCTCCACCAGCGCATCATAACCCAGTTCGGCACTCGGCCGCCGTCACCGCTACCGCTACCGCCACCCAGCGACAGGCTACATGCGAAGCAGCGTCACTGACACGCGTCAGCGGCGCCATCACCCCGTCATCGCCCGTCATCGGCAGCGTCATCGGGCCGGCCAGCTGGCGCCAGCACCGCCGAGTATCGTGAACTCCGCAACTCCCCCCCCCCCCCCCTGTTCACGCGCCGCCGAGATGGCGGCCGATTCTGATTGCCGAGATCGCGTAGTCATGCGGGACATGCGCGTGTATAATGTATACCCCTCCGCAACACTCACTCCCGGACATGGCGATCTGTGAGTGACATTTGGACTACCGTCCCTGTTGCCGGAGATGACATTACGAGTCACCGCCAGTTGGCCTAGCAGGTCTGCCGTCAGCAGACGTCCATGAATCGCAAATTCCCGTGAATCCGGGCATCTGGTCGCGATTCGCATGCATCCCGGCGCCGCTGGGTCATGTTGCAGTCCGACAGACAGACGCCGGCGGTCACGGTGGCGCCGCGGTCACGGTGGCGCCGGCGGTCACGGTGTCGCCGGCGGTCACGGTGTCGCCGGCGGTCACGGTGTCGCCGGCGGTCACGGTGTCGCCGGCGGTCACGGTGTCGCCGGCGGTCACGGTGTCGCCGGCGGTCACGGTGTCGCCGGCGGTCACGGTGTCGCCGGCGGTCAGTGTCGCCGGCGGTCACGGTGTCGCCGCGGTCACGGTGTCGCCGGCGGTCACGGTGTCGCCGGCAGTCACGATGTCGCAGAAGAGTCGGCCGGTCGGACGACCTAGTGCTCGATGATGTCATGTGTTTTGATACGGATTCTGATAACGACCACTGAATACGAGTGCTGATTAGGATTACGTCTGCGGGTCGAGTCGGGCCGGATATCGGAAGACAGGGGGGTCTGGGTGTATCCTGGTGGGGTTGAGGGTCTAAGTTATCAGGCCACCCACAGGATATGTCTGGTGGGAAGGACAGCTAGTGTGTCCAGGGAGGCGGCCCACCCGGAGTGTGGGGTTGAGGGTCTAAGCTCTCCGGCCACCCACAGGATATGTCTGGTGGGGAGGACATAGGACACAGGTATTGAGTCCAGGGAGGCGGCCCACCCTGGGTGATCAGTCAACGGGTCACAGAGCAGTCTGGACAAACTGCAATATAGTCTGAACAGTTCACAAAAGTTCAGCCCACAACACATGCTGGACAGTTTATAGGATATCCTGGATGGTCCCTATTGCAATCTGGTGTGCAAGCAACCTCATATCCAGTTCAACATTCCAACTGGCTATGCCTGATTTTGCAAAGCAATGAGGCCAGTCAGTTGACATCTCATATGAAACCCTGTAAGTGCCACTAGTTCCTGGGCAAACAGCATGTCCTGCAGACTTCACTGTCAACACACCACAGATGCACAATATTGCATCAGCAGAACAGCAGCCATACACAGGAAGAAGCTGTCAAGTCAGATGCAGTCTTGGTCTGCATGCAATATGCATAGCAAACACCTGACAGATGCAAAAATGTTTGTCATGCAAATGGTAAATGGTAAATGGTAAATGGTAAATGATTCAGCTGCAAGATCTAGAAGATAGGAATATGCATGTGGGGACATGCCACATACTAGAGTAAGTAAGAGTTGCCTCCTCAGTAGGCACCCCTATTCATGACCAGTCCTGCCATGTGTATTGTGCAAGTCCTATGACATACATTGAAAAACTAACCTGTCATGCCAGTCACATGAAAAACTTTCATCATCAACTTCTCTTTCACTAATTTGTTAGTTAAAATGCAGCAAACCAACAAAGAGCACGACAAGCCAGAAATAATTACAGAAATACAACACAATTTGATCGGATAACCTCAAACGTCTGGGAGATAGCATGGATTGCAAGGCAGGTAACAACACAGCACAATCATTGGCAGCATCAGATAAGTGATATGCTTGTGTGCAGCACAAAGCATCAATATGTGCAGTGCATCTTAGAGCATTCCTGCCTGACAACACATCAGCTTGAGTAATGTTCATAATGAGAATGGAATGCACACTAACCAGCCCAAGTACGGAACCAAAAATGTAGGTGTGTAATGGCTATAAACAAGCTATCAAAATGAAATCTTCCACATGCAAAGTGCAGTGCTCAGTCAATAAGTCAGATCCCTTCCTTCCAATGTAACCATCACATATTTAGCAATGTCTGTTACTAATGGACAAGGCACCAGACAACTTATGATGCACTTTCAAGAACAAAGGAACATTTCACGAGCGGGAGTAGCAAATGTGGAGCTTACAGTATTTTGGCAACTTCCAACTACATTTCACAAGTTCATGTTCAGTAAAAGAGTACCTATCATGGTCTTCCCAAAACTCACCTAAAACAAGGTGTCATAACGGTGCATCAATCACAACAAATGGTTATGTAATCTGGCCAACTTGCACTTAGGCAATTGAAATTGATGTTAAAGATATAACATTGAGCAGGACCATAATATTCTACTCCTGATATAAACATGTCTGCAGCTTAAATTGTAATGATACATATATTAAATACATCCACCTCTACCCTACTCAAGAATCATTTAGGAAGGATGTAGACATTTGGCACCAATGACTTATCATGATCTAACACTAAATATCCTGCCAAGCCCAAACTACAATTTGAATTGTTTGGCACACATCCATGTTGTGTTCAACAAAATTCACAGCTTAACATGCCCAATACAAAAAGCTCTCAAATTTTAAATGTGACTGTCAATGTCTTTGTAACATGGGTAGGTAGTAGATACCTACATCATCATGCATAGGCAGGTTAAAGACATAAAGTTATGACAGACAAGTAACAAAGAGCCTCTTCAGCCCATCTGAAGTTGCACATCCTCTTTACCAGTCTCACCTTTTAACACTATTTTACTTTTTAACCCACCTAAAAGAAGCCTAATCCAACGAATATTTATGAACTAATCCCTTCTCATTCTCTGTGAAGTATTTATCTAATCAAATTTTGAAGGAAGGAAGTAGGAATGAAGGTATTGTATTTTCTGGTAGCCTGGCAAACATGATGAAAAGTATGAAGTGGCATGAAGATAATCGAAAAGTGGTATAATAAATCCACCCCGAATTCAAATAACATCAAAGGGTTGCCCGATCAATGGATGGGAGCCATGAGTGAAGGTCAACTCCAATGCGTCACAAATGAATCACACTGACGTCACTGCATCACCTGCTCGAACCAGGCCAATATTCAGTGCTTACCTGTTATCTAATGCTGTCCCACTCAAGAATCCAATGCCCTCACTGTGCCAAACGTCCACTTGTCACAGTAGATCACACATATCACATTTTTGCGACCCGTACCGGACGCACATCACCCACACTCCACACCCGCATCCCAACCGTTGTTTACGTCTCCATCCCAACGGCTCCTGTGCTGCCAGATAGTATTCCGGGAATCCTTCAATATGGTAGCGTTTTACTTTCCCGTTGCAGAAACATTTGCTTGCATCAAGGCCGCTTGCATCTGATTTTCAAATAAATGGCAAACGCAACATAAAAATGACAGAATGGACATGGACAACGCCAGGTAAATCGGTTTGACCATTCTACAACCCAAATTTGCGGGTTACACCCTTGAACTTCCGTTCTTTGTGCTATCCTAAACGCACATCCCAGAGCAATGGCACGGATTCAGACAGGTGGCGCCATCTCTTCCCCACCTAGCACTCGCCAGAGACCGCCACTTTACAGTTGCGTTGCCGCCCATGACGTTTGGCTACGAACGAGACGCGAATAGAACAGCGGACGGATATGAGCTCAGCTTCAGTGCTAATTTTGTCTGCCTGGTATCTTTTAAGTCCATAATGCAGCATGCAGCTTCCTCTTGTGCAGTCCGAGACTTCCTCTAAGCAGACGCGTAACCACCACTAGGCACTGGGGTCCAGGGGATCAGTCCCCAGTAACATTTTCGGATTTTAACATTACGCCTATGGGTGTTGCATGGACAGAATCGACTTCAAAGTGCTTCCGTCCCCACCTACTTTCGGAAGGTGGTTACGCCTATGCCTATAAGCTCATGTAGGCTGTCAGCCGATTTATAACCGGTCAAGTGTTTTTGGAAATGTAAAATAGTCAGGGGTGTAGGAGGATCCTATTCAGTTGAGGGGGCTTCACCCCCCCCCCCCCCATAACTTGGCTTCAGCCCCCCCCCCTCCCAAGTTGGACGAGGAAGTGGGTCAAATCCAGGGAGAAATCTGTATTTTTTGTATTTTGATGGTACTTTGAGCAGGGGCGCGCACCAATTGATAGGGGGGGGGGGGATTAGTTTTAAATCGTAGAAAATCGAGTTTTGATGCAAATATCAAATAAAAACGTCAAAACAACGAAAATGTTAGTCCTTAACAATGGCTATCTCGGATTTGCAAAATTTTGCCTTTTTGACCCCCAAAAAATAAACAAACTGATTTTTGTCGGAAAAATTTAACAACATCAAAACATTTGAAGATATTAAACAAAAAAGAAATATATATATATATGGGAGAACTAAGTATGGGCGATACCCAAACCGAATTTCAAATCAATATCTTTATTTTTGACTGACATATAGCCAGACTGGTTATTTATTCAACTTTTTTGGAACGATTCAATCATGATTAATTTTGGAATCTGAATTATTCAATCCCCGTTCGATTCACGGGAAACAAATTGATAGTTGATTCTTTCCGATTCAAAGAATCAAAACAAATATTTTAATCGATTCACGCTCGATTCAACATTTAAATATATGTCGTGAATGTATGTCAAATCAATACAAATGAAAGCATGCATATATATATGATCATTAAAACATTGTTACAGCAATACTATTTCAGTATAAATGAATGTAGTCACTGGGACTGCATGTATTTGCACAATTTACCAGTGTACTTGAATCGTTAAGAATCATTAAATCTTTTGATTCAATCAGCCTTGATTAGATGCGGGTTTTGATTCAATCACGATTCATGAATCAAAAGATCTGATGGCGAATCAATAATTTTGTGATTCAAGGAATTTTTATTGAACGATTTCAATCGATTCAATCAGTGTCGAATCAATAACCAGTCTGCAGTTAGAGCTCCCTAAATATAAGTAACTCATTGCGTCATTTATTTTTAAGTTACGTTTTTTTCTTCTTTTATTGACCAGATACAGATAAATAAATGCCACCGCCGTATTTCTGAGACCAACCTGGTCTAGAAACAAACCTTTGTTATTTATATTAATCAATTTCAAATTTTGACCTTGTGTGACCTGAAGGTCATTATATGGGGTCAGGTTGTGAAAATAGCCGCTACTATATAAGTATACGTGTAAAATACCCCATACAACATGTGCCGCATAGCTTTTGTAAACCTCTTGCCAATAGGGACCTTTAGTGACCTGACCTTGACCTTGATATTTGCTTACAATTTCACTTTAGCTTTATGCGGGAGATGCATTATACCTTTGAGATCACTTTGTGCGATAATAGGGTGAAACACACTGTACACACCGTGCACATGTTTTCTTGAACACGGCTACTGAATGCCAAGTGATGTTGACGCCTGGCATTTTACCTGGCATGATCGAAGATTAATGTTTTAGGGCCTCGAAACATTCAGTATTAGTGCTATATTAGCCCGCGCCCCGCTAAGGTATTCAGCCGAACACTGGCTGGGGGGGGGGGCGATTCTTCCCCCTCGTTATCTTCCGAATCAATAACCGCAGCGAGACGCGCAAGGAGATAATCGAAAGCTCTTAATGAGACGCATCTAAAGCACACGCGAAATTGTTAACATAAGGTCACATGTCAGATCACAGTCAGGTCAAAGGTCAAAATTAAGGTATTTGAGGTTTTGGGCCATACTTTCCATCCAAAGCCTTAGATTGCGACTATTATCGGTCAAACACACTGTACACACCATCCACATGTTGGATCGAAAATTTTAGGTTTTCAGCATGGCAGAGTAGTCCATGGTCTGAGGATCGTCATATTTGTAGGTATGCAATGTCACCAAATTTGATTGAGCTTCAACATGGAAAACATTGCCGACACATGAAGGAAATTATATACACGGAGTACATTTTTCCCAGCGAAAGGTCGCTTGGATCATAGGCGTACCCAATTGCGGGGGGGGGGGTAAACGGGACAATTAATCCCCCCTGACGTTCCCCCTTTGGTAAACAAATATTTTTTTTAAAAAAATAAAGGAAAAAATGCAGAAAATATGACTAAAAATATTGTGAGCCAAATCCGGTGAGTTTTTTTTTGGGTGGGGGTACCTTATGCTTAAATTAAAATCCACCCAGTTGTTTAGTTTACATATCTGTCAATAAGTACGTACGCACCCACGCACGCACGCACGCACGCACACGGCGCGCATCGGAACCGGTCGTCTGGAGTCATCGGCCGGACATCAGGGCTTTGAACCCGCGCGGCGCGGGCAGTCTGCCATCGTGCCTCAGTCATGGGCGTCGCGCTGTCGCCTTCTCAGACAGCAGCGCCGCACCTGCTGCGCACACGGTACTATTCACGGTGAGACGGGCAGAGGCGCACTCAGGGAGAGCAGAAGGGGGAGTGATTCAGCGTGGTTGGGTAAGGTGCTTATTAATTTTTTGACCAGTAGTCATATCCGATTTTAACTTTTCTTGTGGTTGGTAATAAATTGTGTATGAGAGAATCTCGTCTCATAATTTATTTACTTGGCAGATTCTTCGCCGTTTGAGGATGAAAACGGAAGATAGCGCAGACGATCAAACTGACATGATTTTTTTTTTGTATATCACTCCGTAACAGTTTTGAATGCAGTGGGACATCCTGGCTAACCTTCCCTAAAGGAAACAATCATCGTTGCAGCAGTTCATGAAGCAAAACAAAATAGAGAGTGGTGCAGAAATATTAAAAACTTATTTGTAGAAAAGAATCAGAGCAGAAGTGTAACTTCTCCGCCTTAGATTTACCTCTGGACGATCAGTTTACACAGCTGTTAGTCATAAATTTCTACAAATCGGCTTTTACGCCTGCGCAACGCTCACATATATGATCCCGCTTGTGCGCACAATGTTCAACGTTAGCACGTGCAACACGACGCAGTATATTTCAAACTAAGCCAAAGAATACACGAGTTCCGAAACCCACGAGAAACCACACTAGCCAAGCAGTAAAACACCCGTAAATTAACCAATGTTTTGAGTAGGGACTCAGTGAATGCGGCCCTTCGCACAGGCTGACACAGGCTGACGCGGCCGACACCACCACCAACGCTGACCATCACCACGAATAAACCACCTGACACGAGCAGCTATGCACATGGCTCAGGCCCGTCCAACCCTTCCACAATAGCCCTACAGCCGCTGCGACCAGGGGAGAAATGTGTCTGCGTGTTGCGTGTGACATGAGAAATGGCTTTCGGCCGGCGACGGTGGCCGGCGACGGTGGCCAGCGGCGGGCGGCGGCGGCGGCGGGCGCCGGGCGGCGGGTAGCCTGAGGCTATGCCTGAGGCCATGCCGGAGGCCACGCCGGCGCCACGCGGCGGTGGCTGGGCGACTTGGCACGCTGCCAGGGAAAACCGATTGGTTATCCCACGCGGGAAATGCGCTGACCGGTGACGTAAGGCTATTTCGGGGGGCTATCGGGCGGTTCGTAGCCGCGTGTCGGTGTCCTGATGGGGTTTTCGCCATGTGATGAGGCGGGTAATGTTGGCGGGGCTGGCAGACAGCGGAGAATGCAGTTCCCGTGCTGGTACTGGGTTGTCGGGACGGTGCTACCAGAATTTGCAGTGGAAACCGGCAGTCAATGTTTCAGGTGTATGAAGATCGATAAACATCGCAGACAATAGGTCCGTTCCTTTCGATCGTGAACAGTGATGCCACAAAGGCATGGGGTGAGTTCGTAGGACGTTGCATTGCAAATGCATAGGTATACATGATCAAACATATTTATTCCATAAAACCGAGGATTCTGCCAGTACGGTTCCGTTCTAGTTCCGTTCATACCGTATTTTGGATAGAGGCGGTACCGGTGGCGATACCGCCCTGCCCCGTTAAATTCCCAATGAAGAATGTAATGCGGTACAGCAGCATTCAGGCGCACTCACTAGCGACATCTATTGCAGAGTCTCGAAACTAAAGTAAAGGGCCGGTAAGCGACGCGACGATGGGCAGACATGTTTGCCCGACAATAATCTCATCGAAGAGTAAAACGTATCGAAGAGTAAGAGATGTATCTAAGGTGTTTATCCCAACAAATTGTTCGAAATGCTTCATCGAGAACTCGGAAGGCCAAGCGCCAGTAGAGCCGAACAAACCCACGTGTTATGCGGCACAGCATGATAAAACAAACCTATCCGCCTGAGCTATTGGAAGGTCAAAGTAGGCCAATAGTCAAATGACTCCGATTTAATCTGAATATGTTCGACTAAAAGCACAGTCAAAGCACCCATCCTTCGTTGCAATAATAATATCGCGAAGATTGTGCAACCTTTTCCCAAAAGACGTGTATTTCTATGCATTGCAACTTCCGTGAGTTTGTTTTCTAGATAGCCATGACCCAGGGTGCCACTATTTGTTTCACAGGTGGATTCATCGTGCTATTTAAGTCACCCAGTGTGACTGATCATGCCAGCACTATATCATCCCTCTGTCTCACAATAAAATACGCCCCCATTAACGACTAGCTCCAATCATAATACCTCCTCAAGCTGCCTACTGAAACCAATAACTTCACCCCACCCGCGAGCCTGGCCTGTTTTCTACCACGCTTCACCACAATCGACACCACCCAAATCACGGCTAACTGCGCGCGCTCGGTGGCTGGCGCACACTCCCCGCCACCGCAGAATGATCACAATGTTGTTGACCGGCCCCGCTCCGCTGCTTAACGCGCTACTTAACGGCCCTTAACGGCCCGTTAAAGCAAGCAGTCAACGAAACGCGTCCGACAAAAACTCGCGGCAAACAGGCGCGTCGCGTTAGTGCCAAGCAGGTGGGGTGTGGCGAAGCACGGCCGCCCACGTCGGGACAGGCACACGGAAGCAGCGGCAGCGAGACGGACGCTTCGGGCGCTGCCAGGGAGCTGTCCTGACCCGAGGGGCGGCGGCGGAGACGGGGACAGAGGCAGGGCGGGTGACACGGGGACTGTGGGTCTGGGAGACAGCGAGAACCGTCGGTCTGGGGTGCATAGGGGGAAGACAGGGCTGAGAGGTACTTAGAGTCTGAGTCGCGTATTGGGGAATGGAATAGGAACACCAGAGTGGAGGGGTGAGCGCGTGCATGTATGTGTGTATGTAGATAAGAGTAAAGCCGTGTGTAGGTGTGGTTGCTTGCAAATACGCACCTTTACCCTTGGCATAGGTAGTGTCGGTGCAGGGCCATGAAGATCATGCCCACAAAACGACGGGAACCTGCCAATAATTGGCAGAGTTCCTGATTTTTAAGGAAATGAAGTGCGCTTTAAAGAAGACCGATGGGCTTCTCGAGTTTTGTCAGACCTAAGCATTGCCTCTAAGCTAGTTTTTGGGCCGTTCTCGATCCGCTAGTGTGTAGTGCTAACCAAAGTTTTCAAAGCCTGCAACCCATTAGGTTCAATTGCAACACATGTACAATCTCACTTGTGCGTGCAAGCAAGGAAGCGCGTAGCTGTGTGTGTGTCTGGCAGGGACAGACTGCGAGTCTAGCGAGTCTGTCAGGGACAGACTGCGAGTCTGACAAGGACAGACTGCGAGTCTAGCGAGTCTGTCAGGGACAGACTGCGAGTCTGACAAGGACAGACTGCGAGTCTAGCGGGGACAGACTGCGAGTCTGGCAGAGACAGACTGCGAGTCTGGCAGGGACAGACTACGAGTCTGGCAGAGACAGACTGCGAGTCTGGTGGGGACAGACTGCGAGTCTAGCGAGTCTGGCAGGGACAGACTGCGAGTCTGGCAGAGACAGACTGCGAGTCTAGCGGGAACAGACTGCGAGTCTAGCGAGTCTGGCAGGGACAGACTGCGAGTCTGGCAGAGACAGACTGCGAGTCTGGCAGAGACAGACTGCGAGTTTGGCGGGGACAGACTGCGAGTCTAGCGAGTCTGGCAGGGACAGACTGCGAGTCTGGCAGGGACAGACTGCGAGTCTGGCAGAGACAGACTGCGAGTCTAGCGGGGACAGACTGCGAGTCTAGCGAGTCTGGCAGGGACAGACTGCGAGTTTGGCAGAGACAGGCTGCGAGTCTAGCGGGGACAGACTGCGAGTCTAGCGAGTCTGGCAGAGACAGACTGCGAGTTTGGCAGGGACAGACTGCGAGTCTGGCCGGGACAGACTGCGAGTCTGGCGGGTCTGTATCGTCTAACAGCCCGGTCGGGCCGCTCGCCGGCCTGCGTCCAGACAGCCGGGACAGCATTGTTCTACTGACCACCAGCGAACGACGCCAGCAGAGCTGCCACCCCCCCCCCCCCCCCCACCCCCTGGAGCGCTGCCATTCACAATGTTTATAGAGACGACCCGAGACGGCGTCACGTCACGGCCGGGGGGGGGGTGGTGAACGGGGAAGGTAAAGATAGAGGGGCGAGGAGGGAAGGGGTGGAGAGGGGGACGGCGGTGACTACCGGTGCACAGGGGTGGCCAAGAGAGACATGGGTGTCATGAAGGACTATGGGTTATTATGGAAGGTGGGCTAGGGGAACACAGACATTTATGTGAACACGCCAATATATGATATGATGTAAATTGATGCATTGAGAACTGATCGGTATAGAGGGCAGGGCCTGAGAACTGATCGGTATAGAGGGCAGGGCCTGATAACTGATCGGTATAGAGGGCAGGGCCTGAAAACTGATCGGTATAGAGGGCAGGGCCTGATAACTGATCGGTATAGAGGGCAGGGCCTGGGAACTGATCGGTATAGAGGGCAGGGCCTGGGAACTGATCGGTATAGAGGGCAGGGCCTGGGAACTGATCGGTATAGAGGACAGGGCCTGGGAACTGATCGGTATAGAGGGCAGGGCCTGATAACTGATCGGTATAGAGGGCAGGGCCTGGGAACTGATCGGTATAGAGGGCAGGGCCTGGGAACTGATCGGTATATAGGGCAGGGCCTGGGAACTGATCAGTATAGAGGCAGGGCCTCCTCTAGAACTGATCGGTATAGAGGGCAGGGCCTGGGAACTGATCGGTATAGAGGGCAGGGCCTGATAACTGATTGGTATAGAGGGCAGGGCCTGAGCACTGATCGGTATAGAGGGCAGGGCCTGGGAACTGATCGGTATAGAGGGCAGGGCCTCCTCTAGAACTGATCGGTATAGAGGGCAGGGCCTCCTCTAGAACTGATCGGTATAGAGGGCAGGGCCTGGGAACTGATCGGTATAGAGGGCAGGGCCTCCTCTAGAACTGATCGGTATAGAGGACAGGGCCTCCTCTAGAACTGATCGGTATAGAGGGCAGGGCCTGGGAACTGATCGGTATAGAGGGCAGGGCCTGATAACTGATCGGTATAGAGGGCAGGGCCAGAGAACTGATCGGTATAGAGGGCAGGACCTGGGAACTGATCGGTATAGAGGGCAGGGCCTGGGAACTGATCGGTATAGAGGGCAGGGCCTGAGAACTGATCGGTATAGAGGGCAGGGCCTGGGAACTGATCGGTATAGAGGGCAGGGCCTGGAAACTGATCGGTATAGAGGGCAGGGCCTGATAACTGATCGGTATAGAGGGCAGGGCCTGAAAACTGATCGGTATAGAGGGCAGGGCCTGGGAACTGATCGGTATAGAGGGCAGGGCCTGGGAACTGATCGGTATAGAGGGCAGGGCCTGGGAACTGATCGGTATAGAGGGCAGGGCCTGGGAACTGATCGGTATAGAGGGCAGGGCCTGGGAACTGATCGGTATAGAGGGCAGGGCCTGGGAACTGATCGGTATAGAGGGCAGGGCCTGGGAACTGATCGGTATAGAGGACAGGGCCTGGGAACTGATCGGTATAGAGGGCAGGGCCTGGGAACTGATCGGTATAGAGGGCAGGGCCTGGGAACTGATCGGTATAGAGGGCAGAGCTTGGGAACTGATCGGTATAGAGGGCAGGGCCTGGGAACTGATCGGTATAGAGGGCAGGGCCTGGAAACTGATCGGTATAGAGGGCAGGGCCTGATAACTGATCGGTATAGAGGGCAGGGCCTGAAAACTGATCGGTATAGAGGGCAGGGCCTGGGAACTGATCGGTATAGAGGGCAGGGCCTGGGAACTGATCGGTATAGAGGGCAGGGCCTGATAACTGATCGGTATAGAGGGCAGGGCCTGGGAACTGATCGATATAGAGGGCAGGGCCTGGGAACTGATCGGTATAGAGGGCAGGGCCTGGGAACTGATCGGTATAGAGGGCGGGGCCTGGGAACTGATCGGTATAGAGGGCAGGGCCTGGGAACTGATCGGTATAGAGGGCAGGGCCTGGGAACTGATCGGTATAGAGGGCGGGGCCTGGGAACTGATCGGTATAGAGGGTAGGGCCTGGGAACTGATCGGTATAGAGGGCAGGGCCTGGGAACTGATCGGTATAGAGGGCAGGGCCTGGGAACTGATCGGTATAGAGGGCAGGGCCTGAAAACTGATCGGTATAGAGGGCAGGGCCTGGGAACTGATCGGTATAGAGAGCGGGGCCTGGGAACTGATCGGTATAGAGGGCAGGGCCTCGGAACTGATCGGTATAGAGGGCAGGGCCTGGAAACTGATCGGTATAGAGGGCAGGGCCTGGGAACTGATCGGTATAGAGGGCAGGGCCTGGGAACTGATCGGTATAGAGGGCAGGGCCTGAGAACTGATCGGTATAGAGGGCAGGGCCTGGGAACTGATCGGTATAGAGGGCAGGGCCTGGGAACTGATCGGTATAGAGGGCAGGGCCTGGGAACTGATCGGTATAGAGGGCAGGGCCTGGGAACTGATTGGTATAGAGGGCAGGGCCTAGGAACTGATCGGTATAGAGGGCAGGGCCTGGGAACTGATCGGTATAGAGGGCAGGGCCTGGGAACTGATCGGTATAGAGGGCAGAGCCTGGGAACTGATCGGTATAGAGGGCAGGGCCTCCTCTAGCATGTTAACTGGGGGTTGCGCCCCCCCCCCCCCCCCCAGTGAAGCCACCAGCCCCCCCCCCCTGTGAAGCCGCCAGCTCCCTCCCCTCCCCCCCCCCAGTCGAGGCAAATCGTGTCACTGGGGGGGGGGGGCACCTATTTGTCATAGGACGTATATAAAAAACGACATCGGTGGAGTAAATGAAGGCAAAAGTCTTAAATACACGCAAATTTAATAACGAGAGCGATAAAATGAGTAAATTAAACTCAGATAATAATTTCATGGCAAATATCGCTTCAGTTTCGGCGCAGAAAAGACGATTCTGACCAGTGTCTGGACAATGAACAAATGCTATTTGGTGGCAATCGGCACAGTGGAAGGATAAGTTTGTTTCCTTTGCTAGGAAACGGGGTTCAAATCTTTCGACGGGCCTCTGAAAAGTCGACCCGGCCCCCAATACCCCTCGGAACGGGTTCAGAGTTCCAATTATTGCCTTGGTTCCAAGAGAATGTAGTACTTGGTCCATAAATGAAACCAAACCAAAGAAGTACTCTCGTATATCACGACCGGTTGAGGGCCTGAGATAGCCCTCAGCCGGTTAGAGGGCCTTGGGCCTGAAGAGGCCTCTGGCAGGTCGCAGGTCTTGATAGGATCTCAAGCTGGTCTGAAAGGGTCCACGGTCAGCCTGGGGTGCCCCCGGTCGGTCTGAGAGGGCAGGCAATCGCCCTAAAAAGGCCCTCGGCCGGTCTGAGGGGGTATGTTATACCCTCTCAGGCGGGTATGGACCCGTCCAGACGGCCGGAGGGGTCCATTGGTCGTCTGAGATACCCCAGGCTGATCTGAGTTGATATTTTCCAGATCTGAGAGGGCTTTATGCCCATCGGAGCAGCTCGGTCGATCTGAGAGGGCCCTCGGCTGGTCTGAGATGCCCAGGTCAGAGTTGAGAGGGGCCCTGTCTGAAGAGGGGCTCCTCTCAGATCAGGCTCCGAGCTACTGCACTCTGAAAGGACCCTCGAACAGTCTGACGAGGACTTAGGCCGGTCTGAGAATACCCTATGTAGGTCTGAGAAGGCACATGACAGGCCTGAGATGGCTCTCTGACGGTCTGAGAGGGCACCGTGCCGGGCCGAGAAGAGCCTTGTCAGGCCTTGATGGAGACCCTTCCAATCGTTTTCTTTTTCTTTTTCGGACCTCTTGTGTTTTTCGGGAGAAAATCATATGTTTGTCTCTCCAACTTCTTGAGAGAGGAAGATACTCCCCTTGCCCCCTCTTCCATCGCCCCCCGGTTCGACCCACGGCATTTAACCACTTGAGCCTAAGAGACAGTGTGTCTCAGACCCATAGGTACAACTATTTCCCAGCTCTTGACCCAGTTTCCCGAGACCGACAGGGCCTCGAGATTTCCACGCCTTGCTATTGGGTCTAACGAACACCCCCTCGACAAATGGCGCAGCGCCGCAGTTAAGGTCCCCAGAAGTCATCAAAGGTAAAATTTGGCATCTTGTGGACTCTGCCCCAGCGCCTTTTATCGCTTCGGGAACTAAGATCACAGGAAATAAACATAAAAGCAATCGATAACTCTTGAAAAAGTGTCTCCCATTTAAGAGCACCCCAATAGTTTAGCTTTAGGAAGTCACCAAAAGGTTATGCTGGTTATTTGCTAAATAACAGTTTTTCGTTAATAATTATTTACATAATCAAGATGACAATTACTTTAACATCATCGTGTTTGTCTCATCAAGATGCTTTCAGTCACACCAAGCATGACCGGGTTTGGTCAATCAAAACTTCGATGTCAGGTCAAGGTCATGTGATGACCCAGGTGGGTCATGTTGCATATTGCGAAACGCGTCTCGACGAGACAAACAATGTAACTTACGCCACTTAAAACTTTTTCGAATGTGGATTTATCTGCCTCTTGATCTGAAGCCGTGACCTAAATGACCTTTGGGTCAACAATTTCAGAGAGGTTGCGCTAAAGATCAGTGATTAGGTGGAAGCAAGAATTACGGGGCTCCCGCACCACCGTTTTCTCGTCATTTCCGGGAAAAAACTTGTTGTTGAGGTTTTCAAACATTCCGCCAGCAGGGTGCGGGCTATGTCAGTCCGAGTACCTACCTCCTTAAAGATCGGTTTCCTTGCACTCAGTTTCATTACTCGTACTCCCATTACCTCTATGCTGTGTCTTGCATACTTGTATAATTAATCATCACCACTTTATCATCACTCTCATTTAAGTGACGTAACTAGGTATATTCAATTAACTAATTACATTAATGGCAGTTAAATATTCATACAAATTCAATGGACTTGTACATAAAAACGTGCGCACGTCTACTTAACCCGCTATTGACTGGGGGGGGGGGGGGTGCGTTTAACGCCTCCCCCTGATCAATTTTCGTAATAGCTCAAAAACCAATAGCACTATCAACGTGAAACTTCGAGTACCTTCTTCTACATCGATTTGACGTCTTCTGTGAATAAATAATGCAATTTGGTCAAAAAATGTCGAGTTATATGGAAATTAGTGACGTCACTACACACGAGTTTTACACCAAAATCAGTTAAAATGTAACCGACCGTAGCAATGCCATATTTTAAGCAAAATGCAATCCAAAAACGTCAAAAGATAGAAAATAGCAAGAGCAACAACATTGCTGTCTCGGATTTTTGAGCATTTCAGTTTTTCACTCCCAAAAAGTTAAAAAGTGTTTTTGGGGGAAATGCCCACAAAATCAAATTTTCAAAGATATTCAAAAAGGCGGAATACATGTCAGATGGCAAACTACCATACCAAATTTCAGAATTATATCACTGTTTTTGACTGACGTCTGGCATCTAAAGTATGGGGAACTCGTGACGTCATATTTAAAAATTGTGTTTTTCGCCTTTATTGACCAGATACAGCCAAATAAATGGCACCACTATATTTCAGTTCCAAAACTGATTTAGAAACATGCCTTGCTTATTTAGATTTATCAATACAAAATGTTGACCTTCAGTGACCTGAACTTGACCTGAACTTGACCTGAACTTGACATTTACTTCACATAAATGAAGTCAGGTGGTAAAGTGACTATCACTATCACATTATACGTGCAAAATAACTCATACAACATGTGTTGCATGACTTTGGTACATATTTCGAGCATAGTGGCCGTTTGTGACCTGACCTTGACCTTGACCTTGGCCAACAATCTCACTTTAGCTCATGGGGATGTGTATCATACCTTTGGCAGCACTTTGGGTGATCATGGTCCTAATCAAAGGCTTTGGATGGAAAGTATGGCCCATACACTCAAATACGTCGATTTTGACCTTTGACCTGACCTTGACCTAACATTTGATCCCACTTTGACATTTTTGAGTATGATGTTAGATTCTTCTCATTGAGAGCTTTCGATTGCTTCCTTGCGCGTCTCGCTGCGATCATTGGTTCGGAAGAAAACCAGGGTGTGTGTTTAATGCCCCCCCCCCCTCCACCACCCCACCTCCCCAGTCAATGGCGTTCTGCTGAGACCCCATTCAATGCCGGCTTAACGTTTGCCTTGAACACAAATCCTCTACCTCGAGCTTGTTTTATATGATGAGTGACAATAGCAATACTTAGTTCAAAGATACAAATACATACCAAGAAGTAATAACAAAATAATAAATAACATAGATTACCTACTGAGAATAAAGGTCGAATTGCATCAGTCATACATTCAGAAAAGAAGAAATTCGGGAACTTATACAGGAAAAAATTGCGCGCCTTTGGCGCGCATTTTAAGGCTCAAAATGTCGGTGTCCGTTCTTCTCTTCATATCTGCTTCTGCGTGACAGATAAAATTAAATGCAACTTTTTTTATTCATATGAGACAAGTACAATTCATGTGCCGTACGCGAAATCCGAAAGTACAACAAGATCTGACAGGTAGATGTCCAAAGCATATCATCGGAAAAAAATGTGTGTGTGGCCCCCAGTCAAAATATCTTACAGGAGGTCCTGATAGAGAGTCATGGGAAAGGAAGACGTGACGGGAATACTATTAAACACCGGTGGTGAGCGCACGGCAGAGACACGATGAGACCGTGAGATCAAAAGAGCTGGATAGCTCGTTGCAAGGTGACTAGGAAGACACAGGACGGGCTGACAAAAAGGAAAGTTAGATAACTAAGGAAGAAGCTGATTAACCGAGTGATCGCACACCACCTGGTAAAGGCTCCATCGGAAAATTCAAATTTATAATTCTTCATGACAACAAGGTGTTTTCAACCTCCATGCCTCACCCTTACAAATGAGCGGGTGGTTCTCGCCATGGTATCACGTCTGACCACTTTAGATTGCTGCAAACTCAGCTCTGACCTTTAGCTCCCGTCGTTGTGCCAGCTGTTTGTCGGTCGTCACTGTATACCGGGTTCGAGCATTAGTGGAGCAACCGTCCGGTGTTGGTAGGGCGTGCCCTTTGCTGTCTTGGCTTGTAAACTCAGGATTACTCACAAAGGTACGATACGATACAGCTTTCTGCTCTAATTAGCATGATTCTATTAGTGTCTTTACTTTGCTTGCTTATTTAACATAGAGGTTTTGAATTGGTTTTCGTTACTGCTTGCATAATGCATTCTGTACTTTTTATCTTTACAATGTACTTTACTAATCTTTACTTTACTAAGGAGGCAATCGAGCTCAAAAGCATAAGAATAACTCGTATGCGACTAGCGAGGGCAGGCAGCAGCGTGCCACCTTCTTGAGAAAAGCTATTAGTTAATTGAGAGACGAATAAATTAAAAACGGGAACTGCATCATGAACATCGTCACCCGCGCAAAAACAGACAGCTGTTTTCGTGTTTACTCATAACCGACGACAGGCGCTGGCAACACTGTGATATATCGACGTTTCACATCGTATGATGTGCTGAGTGGCGCGGCTGCGACGGTAGCGCAGACGTTAACACCTCGTTTGGTAGGCGGCAAAAACCCGTGTGCTACTAAATCAGAGAGCAGTGGTGCTGTTTAAACGGTCTCTTCCTCGCGAGTTATTAGGGTGAACTGGTGGGGTTGAGGTTGGTGGAACCAGGGCGGAGTATAGACGAGACTGGCTTAGGAACAGAAAAGGCCCGTGGATTAGTTACGACCTATTCCGCCCTCTATTTTCGGTGCTCGTTGAAAGCGAATAGCTAAATCTTCATCAAAGTAAGCATATTATCTCGCAAGTACCTATGCAAAATCGTGACTGTAGACAGGCGTAGTGCAAGGGCATCGACGCCAATGGTTTGGTTCATGATATTCGCATCCTAACATAGACCACCGAATCGACAAATATTTGCTACCAATGTTAACAGAGTGAGTTGCTCCCTGTAAATAGTCCGATCACATCAACGGATTTTCCTGAGTGACGTCCTATCCACAATGACGTCACACGTACGTCACACGTGTCACTTGCACGTGGATAATGTCCACACACTACATCGCGTCCCACCTCGGCGAACAATAGCGACGCTCCAAAACAAACCATCCGCACCTCAGCACACTCCCGCGTGCATACAAACAGTTCCCGCGCGCAAAAACGGCGACAGTCGGAGTCGCGGTGTCGGCCAAAACGGCGCACGTGGTCCCCGAAATCAGCCAGACTTCCTCGGGAAAAAAGTCGCAGCCGCTGAAAAACGTCCAAACGACGACAAGTGGGTGCCGCCTCGCGCTCACCAGTGATGGCCTTGGTCGCGCTCCAGTTGCGTCGTTTTTGCCTCGGGCGGCGGAAGTGGCGCAAAGGTGCGCCGCGACGCAACGCGGAGGTGGCGTCCGTAAAGAAAATCGGTGGACGGAGTTTTGTCACATAAAGGCGGAGAACTCAGTGGTGGAGATGAACTATTTGGTGGTATTCTAGCCGGTGAATGATTGTGATTCGTAAATTACAAATATGAGGAACATTAGTAGATACTTCGGATATTATGCCGACCAGTACATCATTTATTAAAATGCTACATATACGATGTTGAGTGTTGTAAGCTGTCTGGATAACAAAACAACTGGATTATGCTTACTATCAGTTGGATGGTTGTCGACCAGAGGCAAGTTATTTATCATTAATGATACAGTATGCATACCTGGCCCCGCCACTTGCGCGTGTATTTCCATTGCATCACCTGATACGAGGCTCTCATCCAGCTGCGCCGAAGTATTTTCATAGATTTGTCAGTGTTGCACAGGCAGACCAGAAGCTACAACATTTATTACCGGGTTGGCGGTAGTTTAATTGTTGCCGTCTAAAGCCGCCTTGTTCACAACATTTGGAACAACGGTGTGCGACATGTAAAACGATTGAGACTTAACGCTCCAGTTTATCTTTCTTCAGCGGGAACGCAAATAAAGACAAGGTTTCGTTCCTGGGTTTCTCGCTTAGACGACTTACTAAAGTTAGTACGACCTCTGGACAAGTATATGTCATGGTTCTGGTGGTTATATTTTAGGTGTTTGACACACCTATCGCTGCAGCGAAGGAGAGGTTCTAACCCAATTTTCTACTCCCCGGCACACCCGTCTGGTGACCTTCCCAGCAGTGGAACCATATGGAACAGTCCGAGTACCAAACCTGGACCATACAGTGACCGTCCAGGAACCATCCAGGGACCATTCAGGGACCATCCAGGGACCATCCAGGGACCATCCAGGGACCATTCAGGGACCATCCCGGGAACATCCAGGGACCATTCAGGGACAATTTAGGGATCATTCAGGGACCATTCAGGGACGATTCAGGGACCATCCAGGGACCATCTCGGGACCATCCAGGAACCTTTCAGGGACCATTCAGGGACCATTCAGGGACCATTCAGGGACCATTCAAGGACCATTCAGGGACCATTCAGGGTCCATTCAGGGACCATCCAGGGACCATCCAGGGACCATCCGGGACCATCCAGGGACCATTCAGGGACCATCCAAGGATCATCCCGGCACTGTCGGATCCAGCCGTCGTTTTTTTGGGGGGGGATTTTGTGGCAAAAAAGGTACCCCCATTTTTTCCTCCGCCAATTGGGGCCGGTCACCTTACTTTGGTATTCAAGCTTAAGAAATTCACTTTTCAAATTCCCCCAAAAAAACTTTGTTTTCCTTTTTGGGGTTCAAAAACCCAAAATTTTGGAAATCTGAGATAGCCATTTTGAAGAAAGAAAAAAATGTAATTTCCGTTCTGTTGACGTTTTTTTATTTGCAATTTGCTTCAAAAATATATTGTCTACAATTTTCTAAACATTTATCGTTTTTCCACCAAAAATGGTATGACATGACTTCATTAAAACGTCATTATCTCCCAAAATGCTATATCAATTTCATTCAGAGTTGAAGAGACTTACATGGTGAGAAGACTTACACTTGATGCAGCATAAGGTACTGCAGCAAATTTCACGTTGATAGCTATCATAGTTTTCAGGTTATTGAGAAAATCCAGGAGGGGAAGATACTTCTGATAAGGTTTTAGCTAGAAGTACCTATCTCACCTAGGTGCCTACCTATAGTTTGTTTTATTTTGATTGCACAATTGCCATTCAGTTGCTGGCACTAGGTCCAAAAAATCAATGTATTGACGCGTCATTTTTATGCAAAGTGGGCGGAGTTTGTCATGGGCACTGTACTTAAGGATAACACAAATGGACACAATTATTGACAACATTTCACTAAAAACACCTAGTCCCCATGGAGAATGACCAGTCTCCTAAAATAATCACACCATCTGATGCACAACTGTTTACTCCATCCACTTCGGTCACAACTCAAACTATTTACGTCAGTTTTTTTGGTTTGTTTCGGGAAAGATTGAGACGCCATCACGTGACGACAAATTACATCGAATATGTTTCTCTCATTTTTTTAGGATAACCTTTTTAAATTTCCAAGTTTATATTTTTAAGTAATTAAAACTAATTGTATAATGTAATTACATAAAATTATTATGAAAAAGTGTTTTTACAAAATTATTAATCCATGCTGTTACTGCATCACTATTTTGATATAGTGATTTTAATATGAGTAAAGCAAAATCATTCAGGTGAGCCAAGGGATCAAAAAATTGATGCACTTAACCCTATTTGTAACAGGCTCCTGGCTACCCCTATTTGTAACAGGGGGGGCGGATTCCGCCCCCCCCCCCCGGAGATCTCGAGATCTACCCGTCCGATTTTCAAAAATGAAACGGTGTTTGGTTCCCCTCAACACGATCTACATTTATAAATAATAAAAAAAATCTAAATTTTGGATAGGGGGGCAACAGGGGGGCAAAAACGACAAATTTTAGTGGTATTTTTGATTCAACATAGCTTTCATGTTTATCGACCGATTTTAACACAACTAATAGGAATCGATAGAGATTGAATCGAAAATTGATATATGACGGTGAAGTTTGAAAATTCAAAAATCATAGGCGTGTGCAGGTCACTCAATATGGGGGTGAAGTAAATGCGTAATAAAACCATTTTTTGATGTTGTTTTTTTGATAAATGAAATGGTGTGTGATTGAGACATTAGAAAAAACAGTTATAAATCATATTTTTTGCCATAGGTGGTACCAGGTTAGTGAAAAAGGGGGGTAAAATTGGGAAAAATATTAACCGCAGACAAGTTGCTACCCAGCACTATAAATATGTTACTGATCATAGATAGTTCCTTTTTGCATGCTTTACTTCATCATAGGCGTATCCAGGATCCAAACTAGGGCGGCGCAAGACCTTTTGATAAGTATATTATCCGCTATTATGATACTAACTAGTCAACAGTGACTATTTCACTTACAACTTCAATTAACATTGCTTACCCCCCTTTTTACCCCACCTGGACTCGCCTATTATCTTATAATCGTTCGTAGAGTAGCCTGTGGTGCGTGTTTCATCCGAAAACTGCAATATGTTATGTCATTGTACGCCCATGCCTCTTAGTTTCCTTGCAATAATATGACCCCCTTTCTTCCATTCCTGAGCGCGCCTCTGCAAAAAAATGACTATTCCCTTTTCTGGTCTCATATGTATATATTATTATAAGCTAAACGTATATTGCGCCGTTATCGCTGGCATATCGTCATCACCATGCCAGTCACCCCCCTCTTCATGTTCCTGAACACGCCCCTGAAACTCTATATGCAATAAATTATGCAAATAATGGAAGCAGAAGCTATCTTTTACATCTTGAGAGCTATAAATTCCCCTTACATTGCTATATTAGCTTCCCGCCAAGCATTGAATACTTCCTGGAAACCCCCCTTTTTCAAGCCCCTGAAACCGCCTCTGGCATGCAATTTTGTATGATATTTCATTAACATCATCTAATTTGCACTTTTTGCAATCACGGTAAGTCGATGTAACTCCTTCATACTTGATGCAGTTAGGAAGAAACCGTGAAGATCGCATTTCCGTATTTTCGCCAAATGTCGCCTACGAACCCACCCAAAACTGTGCCCTGAAACCGCCTCTGTTCAAGTTAAGAACTCAAAATTTTGACTCCAAATCCGGAGTTCAATTCTATGAAAAGTCCCAAAATTTCATGGGCCTGCTCCCAGCCGTTCTGGAGATATCTGCGAAAAACATGAGGGGGGGGGGGGGCGGAATCCGCCCCCCTGTTACAAATAGGGTTAAAGCAGTATTTCGTCAATTTCCAAGAGAATTATTGAACATCTAAGTGGCTGAAACTGTAGTGCCACAATGCACAATGCACAGATTCATGTGCCATTCATCCCATCACTGTTATCCAGTGCTTCACAATTGCCGTTTGTAAATCGGTCATTTTCCCCAATACCATTTATATTGGACTGGATCAAAATATTGACGAGTCAAAAAATATTATTTGGGCCTAGTGTCGGCAACTGTACTGTGACCTTCGTGAGAATCACACGTGAACTTTGTACACACAGCTGTCACGCGTCCCGAAAAGTTATTTCCACAAAAGCAACGCGTCATTTTTGACAACCATTTGCGCCGAAATAGGGTGTAGATTGGATTCCAAATTGATACCATATTGTTCTTCCTACATGTAAAACAAAACGTTTGTTCGAGCTTCAATTTCGACTGGCAGCTTGCTGGCCGCTATTTTCTCGTCCAGTTGAGCTGTTTAAAGCCCAGATTTGATGGTAAGAGCCGTGTTTTCCCCAATTTTCCATTTTTTCACTGCGGATAGCTGGATTTGTATTGCCGCAAAGTCAATGTTTACAATAAATTGTTAAAGTTTTTTTTTGGGGGGGGGGGGGGCAAAAGACATGTTGCCCCCCTCCTTCCATGCTGTTGGGAGGGGGCATGTCCTGGTTGCCCCCCCCCCCCCTGGATCCGCCAGTGCATCCAGAGACCATCCAGGGACCATTCAGGAACCATCCGAGGACCACCCAGGGACCATCCAGGGACCATCCAGGGACCATCCGGGGACCATTCGTGGTGCATCCGAGGGCCGTCTGTGGACAATCCGGGAACCATCCGAGGACCACACCTGTACCACCATCGTCCCCACCCGCGGCCCGAAGCCTGTCCGGAGCATGACGCGCTGTTTACACCTCCCCACGCGGCCTTGGGCCCCGGCACCCCGCGCTGCCCCCGCTTCAGTATAAACTGTGACCAGCGCGCCGCCATTGCCGCCGCGCGGCAGACGCGGCGCGGCTGCGGCCGACGGCACGGCGCCGGAGTCACGCTGAATCAAGGCCGCCGCGTCGGCAGACTCCGCGACTCGGAGTCTGAGTCAGCGGTGGAGTCAGAGGGCGGAGTCACCGGCGGAACATGTTTGTGTGGGAGGACGAGTTGTGAACTAAGGCGGAATTTGTGGTTAGGGCGGTGCTTACCGATGACGTGAGGGTGGGATGAGAAGGGTATTTTTAAAGTTATGACAGCGACATGTGTTAGCGGATAACTGGCAGTGATGGGCTTTTTGATCCAGCTGCTTTCTGCTTGTTGCCAGATATTTGGGAGATTTAGTGTGTTGTTTATTCAGCTGGGCTGCTCTCGTTGTTTCAGTTATAATTACTTAAATTGTATTTCTGTAATTGTGCTAATGTTAATTGAACAGTGATAGGAATTATGCAGCCGCAATTATGATTTATAGCGGGAGGTCACCTGCATGTCGGGGAATAAGTGAAACACATCATACAACTTAGGTATTTTGTATATATGCGTGCTAGACTTTGAACTTTTTGTTTTAAGCACAACTTACATGTTTTCTTGGCACAAGAATGCAATTTTATCGAAAATTCCTTTCGGATGCTGAAGTTCTTTAGCCAAGCCTTCGTTAGCGGTTGCTGCAGATTTGAGGCCCCGTGAGATTTGAGAGACGATTTGAGAGATTTGAGAGACACTGAGACGCGATCGTCCATACAAACACAGGTGAACAAGTTTTGCCATAAACAAACCCCTCCACACGTGCAGTGCAGAGCCTGCAGAGAAAGCGACGGTGGCAGCAGCAGCAGCGACGGCGACAGCAGCAGCAGCGACAGCGACAGCAGCAGCGGCAGCGACGGCGACAGCAGCAGCGACGGCGACAGCAGCAGCAGCAGAAGCGACGGCGACAGCAGCAGCAGCAGCGACGGCGACAGCAGCAGCAGCAGCGGCGACGGCGACAGCAGCAGCAGTGACAGCGACAGCAGCAGCAGCGACGGCGACAGCAGCAGCAGCAACAGCAGCAGCAGCAACAGCAGCAGCAGCAGCGACGGCGACAGCAGCAGCAGCAGCAGCAACGACGGCGACAGCAGCAGCAGATTTGAGGCCCCGTGACGACGGCTGCAGCGACGACAGCAGCAGCCGTCGTCGCTGCTGCTGCAACAGCAGCAGCAGCAGCGACGGCGAAAGCAGCAGTGGCGGCGGCGGCGACAGCAGCGGCGACGACAGCGGTGGAGGCGGCGGCAGAGACTACGGAATTAATCGAGAAAATACCTACAAGAGACCGATCGGGGAGTATACTCGGGCTTGTGATCAAATTATGGCAACATTGGTCATCATGATGTTTGGATGTGTACATATATTTTCGTGTATGCACCCGTGAAAAGTTTGTCATGCTTGAACAAATGTGATGAAACAATAAGTATGTCTTCTTTCAGGAATAAGTCTTATAGTTTTGAGTACTCCTAAAAAGCATGAGCTCTTCAGAACCATACATGACATGCGTTTGACGAATTATTTCGCCTGTCTTAGTGAAGTAACACACTGCCTCGTCGCTGAGTTCACCGACAAAGCAGATCAAAGGCGCACACGGTAAAGTGAGCGGCAGCGATGGAACAGCAAGAGGCGTGGGCGGCAGACGCATAGGCAGAGACAGCCGTGAAGGGAGTCTGGGGCCTCAAGTTGATCGACAGTGACACCGAGATCCGTCCAGATTCCAGCTCCGGTGGCAAGAACGATCCCTTGCAGCATGCTGCTCTGCAAGAGCGGCATTCCCGTGCAAATTTCCCGTCGTGAGGCATCATTGGACGGGGTCTCGGTCTTGTCTCGAGCCGACGCCTCGCCCCGTCACAAATTGAAGAGGAAAAAACAGCTTTCGCAGTGTTTCGTCCCGTCAAAACGCGGACGCAAGGCAGCGTGTACGCCTGGTACACCGTGTGACGAAAGTGACGCGGGTGGAGAGTGTGATGAAATGACGACGTGACGTGACGGAGCGTAGCACTCGGAGCAGCAGAAACACGCTGGAACACGTGGAGAACACCCGGCTGTCTGCCGGTCACGGCTGGGCCATCCCAGGTGGTGTGCTGAGATGGGCACTCAACTCTTCTTAGTACTTCTTTTGTTTGTAATCTGGGTTTTTATGACGGCTAGCTGCTACGGTCGCATGCCGTCTGGAACGTTCCCTCCGTTCGGAATGTTCGGGAACGTTCCCTCCTTTCGGAACGTTCTGGAACGTTCCCTCCGTTCGGAACGTTCGGGAACGTTCCCTCCTTTCGGAACGTTCTGGAACGTTCCCTCCGTTCGGAACGTTCTGGAACGTTCCCTCCGTTCGGGAACGTTCGGGAATGTTCCCTCTGATGCAGACCACACCATATAACCTGGAACCTTATCTACCTAGTTACCTACCTGAAACCTGACGGCAATCAAGCCCCGATCTCTGCACAGTGCCTCGGGAAGTAGGGATTCTACATCTGCGCTAGTTTACCGCGTAACTCTCAAGTGTAGGTAAAGCTTGTACTGCCCGAAATATCTTTTAAATGGTTAAGCAGTTTCGAGTTCATACTAAAAACTGCACTCATGGATGGTAGGAAGAAAAAGCTACATAAGCTACATGTTCCCTTTTTGCAAAAAGTATCGTGACATATGTACCATATTGCCATTATTATTTTTCCCCACAGACGGCACTTTCTGACGATCTGAGAGGACATTCACCACCTCTCTCGCACCTGATGGTCACCTCTGCGACGCGACGCCCCAATCTGATGACGCAGCTGAGACAAACAGCGACGCGGCAGGGGCGCCGCGATTGTCTGCTGGCGCCACGCAGCCACCCTGATATACCATCTGGCAGCTCCGCGCTCCACAAAGGTCACAACTGCGCCGGAAAGGCGCCACTGCCGGCGGCGAAAACATCAAGTACAACAGCGAAAACAACTCTCTGAAACGAAAAACAGAACTGAGGGCGGAATTATTGGCGACTGGCTAGCCTGTCGGCTTGTAGGGCGGTGCTATTTTCGCAGCGGTCAGAAGCGGTGTGAGTGGCATCTTTTCCTGTTCGCCCACGCCTTCTGTCAGTGAAGCCGGCTGAACGGCCGCGCAGCTGTTGGTACCTCTCGTTGCCATGGCAACAGAAGGCCAGCATTCTCCGGCGGTGGCTGGGCGGCTGCCCAGTCGACTTCTGCGGACATCAAGAATGTGGAACATAGTCCGTGACCCTGTCTGACCTCTGTCATTCAACTCTGAACAATTATCAAACGAAAAAGCCCAGTGGAGGAGGTGTGGGCTTTTAGACTGGATTGAACACTGGCGTCAACATGAAGCGACAGTCATGATATAAACTTATGTTCATGATGATGTTCATAACTGGCAGGGCCTTCGCACCGTCCAATCTGTCGTCCCAATGCTCACATCACGCTGCGAGGAAGGGCGACGGCCGCCACGGCGCGGCGGCTCGCTCCAGCTATATAGGCAACCCGCAGAACCATGGTGTTTTGCGGGTTGCCTACCCATTCAGGGGCGCCCAGCGCCACCACCTTGGCCGCCGTCTTTTCCAGCCACTGCTACACTAAAATGTCGCCAAGAATGCGGCTCTTTCAGGACAGTAGGAACGCATTGTTTTGTCTATTGCATCATTCGATTGCGCTTCATATGTTCACGTTTGCTACAGAATTGTTTATATTTTTCTTCCCAGCTGACATGTTTGATCGCGGCCATTGCATAATGAATCAACTGTGGCTGCCAGTTTCCGTGATCAGAGAAAGGCAATCACTTTGCTGCAATTTTCAATCGCTATCCCATTTGGCTTATGGTCAAATAAAATATCAAGCTTTGCGTCAGTCGTGACGGCCTCTGAGATTGGCTTAACTCCAGAAAGAGTTGCAATAGAGCTAAAAGAGAACAGACTGGAACATCCTGTTTCTTTCTTCAGTGATATTGCGAAACGTCATTAGCGTTTATGCATAGTCATAAGGCCTCTTTATTGTCTATATTAGAATGTATACTTTAACTTCATATGTTTTTACTTTAACTGCTTTTTACTTTTACTTCATATTCATTTACTTAAACGGCCCGCTATTTTGGGAAAGCTACCACCTTTAAAGTTGCATCATGTGCTGTAAAATAGTCTGTACCATGCATGTGAATTTGAACCGTCCAAGCGTTTATTATGACTAATCTTAATATTGAATTGAACAGCTTTGCATTAAATGAACGTCCCTTGATCGCAGGAGGAATCCACGAGGATTAGGTATATGCCTAAAGTAGGTAAACAAACCATAGTTTCCAAAGAAAAGATAGACGATATCTGTGACTTATACTGAATCGGTTACGCTTTATGGCAGCGTTAACTACGCTGTAACAAGGACATGACGTTAACCGCAGGCTTAGAACCCACATCAAGAATTGGGATACTTAGATCCGCCATGTGATTTCCTGTGACGATGTTCTTGGATCTGCGACGTGCTCTGGAATCTAGGCACTTGCCTGCTGTAAACAGACAATTATTATTCCGGCACTGTTGGGCTTTTTTCTCGCACGAGGCTGCACGGCTCACTGAAAATGTCGCCAGTCTATTTTACGGTCACTTTCGTCTCAGCCCGACCGCATTCTCCAAGCGTTAAGCGAGGAACTGAGCCATTCCATAACGTCTTCCCATATCTCATTCCTCTCTCCCTCCT